>JAIPRN010002196.1:0-33569 GCA_025469175.1 Geopemphigus sp. TES_GeoC_2020
AACATTTATTTATATAAATCTTCAGATTAAAAAAAAAAAAAACCAACAAAAATCACTACGGACGATACCGCATGATATCGTAGGCAATATTCGTGATCGACATCGCGAAACGACGTTGTTCGTTCTGGAAACCGCTCGTGAAGCGAGACGACGGTTTCATAGGACGCGTGGGGCAGTGTGTCTCGTGCCACTCGGATCGCGAACGATCGATATGTCCGGCCGTTTACGTCAATAAAGACCATTTCGGAACACACGAAAGAAAGTCGACGTGTCACGTTCGAGTTTGGACGAACGAGTGATCTTTAGGAACGTCGTCGATGGACCTACTGTCTGTGCAAAAAAAAAATGGACGTTGTTTCTCATCGTTAAAACGGAACGTATTCCGAAAATACAAAATGTACTCGATTCCGGCGAGTTTAAAGAATAGTTCGTCGCTGTGTCGAACTGCGTCGTACAATTCGAAACGCGCGCCCCACCTAACAAATAATATACCGTTGCATATCCCCCATAATATAGACGTTATGCATAGTACTTACTATACGTCGATTTTTTTATTTCGCGAAACGCTATCGAAATAACCACACGTTCGTCAGGTGGAACTTCAAATGATATTCGAACAAAACGAACGTGAAAAATCGCGTAGTGATCGAAAGCGTTATCGTGAAACGGAACTTTCTCGTAAAAAGGAACGACAATAACGATAAATATTATCGTCGTAAAGTGTACGTAAATACGCGTTGATATCGACTGTCGTGTGTCCGAACCATATATCGACGTAATGATATTCGTCGACCACCGTGTGGGATAAAATAATACTATTCTGTCCGTGGAGGTGGTGTGCGACTGACCCGATAAGAGTGACAACGTTTCGGGTACCGCGGGAGAGAGGACGTTTTGGTGGGGTGATTGTTATTATGCTATTACGAAGGGATGCTGGTCAAACTGGACCCTCGAAAACTGGTCCAGGAAAGCAGATGCTTCAGGGAGGAGGGGGGAAACGTCGTTATTATTATAATTATTTTTTAGAAGATATTCCGGTGAATGGAAACCAGTAAAACCGGGCGGTTTTCGACGCGGAGTTTTTTAAACGGCCGAGATTGTGCCCGGCTAAATCCCGTATCGAAATCCTAGTTGACGTTCCAGTTTCACCCCTCGAACGCGTACGTTCTACAGTGTTACTTACGTCCGGAATAATAGTATTTCATAAATCATCTGGAAACGTACGCGTTTGTCGGCGAAAACGAAATCGTCTATACTTATAATCGGGATAAAATGTTATTGTAACTACTAAAGTAAACGTAAACGCGAACAAAAAAAAAAAAACATAAAGTAATATATAGGCGCGCGTGCGCGTGTGTGTGTTTGTATTAATGATAATTTTATTGTTTTTTCCATTTTCAATAAGACGTCATCGACTTTGACCTATTTATGTTTTTAAAATTTTACCACTTATTTATAATTTCAGTCTCTGTCGACGTAGTATTGTATAATCCGTGAACGAACGGTATAAAAACGGAATGAAAAAAAGGGTTTTCGTATTTAATTAGTTTATTGATATATTACTTTTTTTTCGTTATATTTCCTATTACAAATTGTTACCTGAATATGGCGTTTACTCGGGACCGGTAGTAAATAAACTAATTAAATACAAAAACTTAATTCAGTTTTTATAATACTCGTTGGCTTTTCATATATACATATATATAATTATTTTATCCCTACACAAATTTTTTTTATTAATACGAGTATTCGTTTATATTTTGAATTTAACATTTTTCTAATTCTATATTTCTTATATTATCGAATATATATATATATACATATTTTCATAAACTAAAGAAATCATTTAATCGAACGAGTTATTATGGATGAGTGAACATTATAACAGTCGTATATTTGCGTAAACATCTCGAGTACAGCGTCGCTTAACGTGTTGAGCCGAATACAATTTTGCTCTCTAGTGATCGAGATGTACGAACGTTTTAAATAAAATGTTTAAGCGTTGAAAACGACCAGTGTTGAATAATTCGATTTTCCCAACGTTTTTAGTTAAACGTTGTTGTAATATGAGTATAAGAAACATATGCAATTGTGCGCAAACTGTCCTACGTGACCGTGGGAGCGTCGAGGCTCGTGGAATATGCCAAATCAGCGGACAACCAACGGCGATACGATCGTAAGGCGAACACGGCCACGACTGGCAGTTAGTTGAGTTAGTCAAGGAGTGACCGGGAAACACAGCACTCATAATTGTATCGCAGAGCATCTTAGATTTTATTCTTATGTATTCATATTAATAAATTAATAATCTATTGTTAAATCTGAACAATCTCATTTATTATCCCAATATTTATACCGACGGTACAGTCGAAGACACAACTTTCCCGTAACACTGACATTTTGGTGCCAGCGTTACATCAACGTAAAGCGAAAAAAAAACGCCGATAAAAAATCGTTGCGACGTGCAAAAATGTCGTCTCGAATTGTCCCGACCCCGAAAGCGGTGAAATTGACACCGAACGGTAACGGAATACTGGCGGTCGATCGTTGAATATCGGTCGACAGTATATCAAATTTTCGGGTTCGAACGTAATTGGCGTTTCGAATACGATCGGTTTGTTGACGTCGAAATCGATTCGATATTTCGCACGGACAAATCAGAGGCCGTAGTTATTTCGTACGATTATCGGATACGAGCATAACATATTCGAATATTCATCGCCCGTCCGTTTGTCGTATTTACCATTTCGGTGACACCATTTCGACCGTTGAATTTGTAACGGAAAATTTGACGCGCATTGTCAGTTTATGTCTCGGGGCTTACGACCTCCGCACGCCGATATATACGGCGTCGAGGCACGCATTCTCCGCTCTCTCGTCGAGCTCGACGATTATTATTTATTTGCGCCGTCGGGACAGTTATCCTACAGGCGCGCAACCGCGTGCGCGTTCAATACGATTTCCGACGGCGCTAAATTTGAATTTTATCGCGCGCGAGAATTTTAAAACCGCGCTATGAAATTACGTCTCCGAATCGACAATGTCGTCCACCAACAATCGCTAGACAATCCGGAGAAATTTCGCGTTCGCGACGTTGCCCGCTCACCACCGGAAACTCTTTCCGTCGTCCGTAGATTATTTTACGTACGATTTGTATTGTGTGTCACGTTCGCAATTACGTCGTTGATCGAGCGGTTATAAGTAAAATCGTCGACGAAAATTTGCTCGTTAAATGAATCGACGTCGTTACATATATATAAATATATTGATTATTCGCCATCGTTTATCGGATTCGGCCAGAATTTTCGAACGGAATTGTATTTCAAATATATTTCTCGGGCGTAACAATCGAGTATGAGAACTTTAACGTACTCAGATCTCGTCGAATAGAACCGAATTCTCGAAACGCTTAGATGATAAACGACGTACATTTCCGTAATACCGACGAATAAACAAAACATTACGTTTTCGATACGCTAAATTAAAAAATACCAACCCTGTAAAACGTCGTTTCGTGTTCCCTATGTTTGTGTATTGTACTTTTTGATTTTAAAAAATACACGTCAACAATTAAACGATTTACTAAAAAAAAACGATTAAATCGATTTCATAATAATTTTAGTCGATCGTGGTAATTCGTTCCTCTTAATTACGGACGTAATAACGTGTTGTATATTTTGAATGGGGACTTCATAAGCTGAGCGAATTTATCCAAACGTACTTAACGAATTAATAACGGACAGGCATCGTGGTTACAATATATTTCTCCCGAATAGATACGAGACACGTAATCTAATAGTTTAATATACAATTCCGTTTGACGCACGCGAGTAGTTAACATTTCGGGATATTGAAAACCGAAGCACGTTTAATACGGAAAATTACAATTCGATCGAGCAGAAACGGCGGCATTTGTGGCGTCGACAATAGTCGGAAATCGGTGTTTTTATATCGTTAAATACGCGCGTCGTTCGTTTATCGAACGCAAGTGGAGATAGTCGGTAGGTATCCGGCGTATTCGCGCTTGGAACAAACGTAAACGATCCGCGGATGTCCGTACGAAAATCGGACACGAAAGCGCCGGGCGACGGTAGTCGGGGCCGTCTTTAACGAATACTACGTACGTGTATAGGATAACCAACGGCAGCGCGTCAAGTCCGAACGAAAATCGGAAAAAATTACCCGAAAGGTTTTCGTAACGTTTCGATTATACCGTGACTGACGTGTTTCGTGTACCTATCGTGCGTGTAACCCCGAACGGATTTTCGCGCGCGATTTGTAACGCCGAAATCAGAACCGTTCCGGCTATCGTAATTCCCGGTGCCTGTTCGGCCTGTAGCCTGTTTTCGCCCGTACGGTGCCAGGATATCAAACTCTCTTCGAATAGCCCGCTCGCCGTTTCCGGGGACGCGCGCACCCATCCGCCAGAGTGCCGCCCATTTGTTCGGCAAGTGTCCGTCGCCAGCGCCACGGACGCGTCGTCCGACCCTTTCGTTTCGGCGCCAGGTCGCGTACCCGTAATGCGCGACCCGGCCGCCGTCGAGTTCGTTTATGATATTCGCGGGTAAACGTTTTATTATTATAAGAGGAAATGAAATTATTTTTCTCCACCGACGGGCGATCTCGGGTCTGCAGCCACATCCTTATTTCCATCATTTCCTTACACGGCTTTTATATATATATGTACATAAATTATTTCGTTTAATAGAATTTATCCGTTCCGTCCAACAACCCCTCGTAATATTATCGTATTCGTTTTAGTGGACGTTTCCGTATTTGACGTCGTGGTTCTCTCAGCGGACGGGCCGCGTCCGACGATTTTCGTCGCTTCGACCTGTTTAAGACGCGCGATGATTTAGGTCCGCTATTTCGTGGGTATCGGAACGGGGCAGGATTGAAAGCGAAAATTCCGATCGTTGGCGTTGATTATCGCGTCGACCGGCCGACGAATTTGCGTTTTAGCTATTATTACGAAGCGACAGAACGTACGCCACCCGGTAGTGGTCGAGTATTTTCGCGGAATTAACGAACGGTAAATTCGATTTCCGAACTAGGAAGTTTGCGTTTTTCTTAACGAACCGTGGAACATTATCGTTCGCGATCGTTTTTTTTTATCGTTCGTCGAACACGTCGGAATTTTTTTCCGTTTTTCATTGAAACGCGCTCAGTAATAACGTTAATTCGTTATACACTCGTTGTTTGTTCTCCGCGTTTTCCGTTCGTACCCTTCGACGTGGTCGACATTCTACAATTTAACGACTGATGACGACTATGCACGTTGACTACTTAAACGGTACTCGTAAAATTCGACACAAACGTAAATTGGTTTTTGCGCTACGTTTTGCGGGCACGCGCGTACCGGAATGACGGATGGTATGTCGCGTGTTCTCGGTGCAGGAGGCTTTTTTTATTACTGCGTAGATTAAAAACGACAGTTTGGAAATATCGTACGTTCGCGGTTAAATAACGAAAAACGATAATTTATCGGATGATTATAATAAACGGACAAGTTCGATAAATTACAATCTACTACGATATTTCGGTGTGATATCGATGTATCGTACTTTGGTCATAGATGATTCAAAATAATTATTCCTCGTGGAAAATATCTTCATTCGGATAACAAGTTTATACGTTTCAATTTGAACCGCGTGTCAAAAATTAAAAATTCGCCGTAAAAACCGCACGGATAGAGTTCACGTTCGAAAAATATTACGAAATTTTAAACGGTTCGTTTTTCGTTATTTTTCCAAAAATTATTAGAAAATGTGAAAATGCTTCGTCCGTGTACGATTATTGTATTTCGTTTACGTTTTTCGATTTATATCCGATAATATTTACTAAACTCAAATATTGTTGACGTTTCGGGAATACATTTACGCGGCCGTCTCATTTCTAAAGCTAATCGATATTGTTTAAAAAAAAATTCGGCGTATTTTTGTTATCGAATGTTAGTGAAACAATTAGTCTTGACAGTTAAGCGAAAAATGCATATTTAAATAAAACTTATGAATAAAATCAAACAAAAATTACGTTGGATAATAAATTTAATTATCGATATACTAAGTAAGTATATATAATTTACGATAGTGTGAATGAGCGTTACATCAGAAACTTGGAATTGTGAAAAAATCATACGATGTCGAGTATGCCAGTACGAGATTGAGAAAAAAGAAAACCGGCGTATTTATTATCCGTATCAACTTTAAAAAAATATTTCAATATACGAACATTATCGACGAACATATTTGAAAATTCGACGTCTCCGACGATACTATACAAACGTTTTTATTATAATCGAATCCGCACGTTTCCGAACACTGGAAACATTTTAGGAATTTATAATAACAATAATAGTAATCGATACACGCGTTACGATCGTTAAGATAACGTCGGCGTTAAAATATATCAGGCTCGGGCGTCGCTTAATATCTCGCCGATCATAGGAGTTCGTACGCGGTAAAATGTGCCGGCATAAATTAGCCGACGATTTTGTTTACGCGCCTGTCGGGATAAAATTATGTTTAATTATTACGGCGACAAACAAAACCGTTTTAAAATTCGAAATTTCGTTAAAGAAAAAACGAAACAAAAGCGCCAAACGCTCGCGCATTAACGAACGACGGACGAGCGTCCGGTCGCGTTTCGAAAAAATGGTGTCCACGACGGGGCCAAAGTCCTTCGTACGCGATTCAATCGCCGTTTTCGTCGTACGCCGATTGCTAAACCCGTTATCGTTTTTGAAACCCACGTGTCGAAGTATTTCTTACGCCAACCTGTCTACACCATACAAATACTTCGTATAGAGAAAAAAAATTTGTTCGTCAAATATAAAACGGCGAGCTACGGGAGCGCGGAGGACTAGCACGCTAACCGTTCGCGAACCGCTGCCGTTCAATCGGACGGATTAACACGCCGTGTTTTCGTCAATTTCCGGCGCTTTACACGACGAAAATATTACCAAGTCGGTTCGCGACCCGAGTCCAAGTCGTTTTTCCCGGCAATAGACTCTACGTTGTCCGGTTAGGTTCGTAAACGACCTTGTCTATTCGTCGTAAAATTGATTAAATAATACACCGTCCCCGGACGGTCAGCGAACGGAGGGCACGAGAGGTATTTTTTTTAGCGACGGTGAAATATTCTTCGTCTCGTCAAGAATATTGGACGGGACCGGCAAAGGGAGCGAAAACTGGCGATTGGACACGACGGGTGAAAATCGCTCGCGGGTCATCGGTGTACGGTGCCAGTGAGATCGAGACGCACGCACGCAGAACGAGAGATACGCGCTGCGATGGCGGCGACGACCGTTTCTTTAAGGGTGTGTGTGTGTGTGGCGTATAACGCGGCGGTCGTATATTGATTATTCGGCTAAGACGGGTGGCGCGTGGGTTAGTGTGCTGCTAAGGGACAGCCACCCCCTTACGCCGCTGGTTCTTCAAGATGGGGGATGGCGAAAGGCGCTTCTTCCGAGGAGGGGGCGAGCCGTTTCGTGACGCGCGGGCCAAGAGAGCCACCGATGGTGTAATATCGATCCACTTCTAAACCAACACCCTTGATGTGTGTATATATATGTATATGTATGTATATATATCAGTGTGTGTGTATATATATCAATGTGAGTGTGTATATATATCAACGTGTGTGTGTATATATACCAATGTGTGTGTGTATATATATCAACGTGTGTGTGTATATATATCAACGTGTGTGTGTATATATACCAATGTGTGTGTGTATATATATCAATGTGAGTGTGTATATATATCAACGTGTGTGTGTATATATATCAATGTGTGTGTGTATATATATTCAATGTGTGTGTCGAGATATATATTCGGCGTAATATGAAGAATACGCTAATTAATGGCGTAAATCGGATTTTAAACGTTCGGTACGAGCGATAATTTTTGTTAACGCGTAGTCCAAACTTGACGTCGTACGATTTTCGACATTTTCCAGCACCGGGAATACGCTCGATGGTAACTGGTAACGGTTCAGTTGGGGTAACTCGAACGTCAATATACCGCGCGCGCGCGTGAAAAATTAAACCATCGGTCAGAATTACCGCACTTGAAGTGTGCACTACGGCCCGTGTCATTTTAAGGGTGACACGCGTACCGTTCGTGTTTGTTAAAAAAATTAAGTCGACACGGTCCGCGTAAAAACAACTCGCCCCGGAATTCGCCACCGTGCGGAAAATCCGAAATGACGGGGGTCTGTGCGCGGCAAACGTAAAATGTTCTCGAAACCAAATTGCGCGTCGGAATAACAACGGCGGGGGAATCGGTAAAAGAAACGCGCGCGTAGTGGCGAGAGAAGTTGACGCGCGAAAATTCGTTGGGTTTGTTTTGAGATACGAATCGGTTTCGTAAAATAAAAAATAATTAATTCGTCCGTTGTACGACGCATACGGTTCCTCAAATACGCGCGCTTCCGCGATATTTCCACATTTCGGCGTTCTAGAAATTAGTGCACTTACGCGGACGCGAACGGCACGGACGAAGTTTTATAGTTTTTACTTTGAACCCGTGTAAGTAGTCCGCCGCTTTCTAAACGACACTGGCCTAGCGATCTAGACGATTCGTCGCGTTATCGTCCGACTAATTTTCGTACGGAAAAATCGTCACGTCGTCTTAGTCTACAAACGGCACTTGTTAGGTCGATATGGACGTACGTTTCTCGTTCAGCGCGTGCGCGGGTGTGTGCACACACGTGCCGTGCGGTCTTGCACGCAGCGTCCGAGGATCTCTTGCTGAAAACGCGCGTACGTAAAAACCCGACCACCGAGTCCACGTGCCGTGCTATATTGTACCGCGTCGGGGTACTCGTCGGAATACGCCGCCGAGGTTTGTTGTCAACGGTAATTGGAATGTTTCGACGACCGTCGAACGCAAAACGAAAATAGGCGCGCGTAGTACAGTGATCGATTCATGTTACGTAGCGGTCACCCGTTTCGCGTATCAGCCGTTACCGCGGTTATTTCGATTGTCTTTTGAGCGAAAACAAACGAACAATTAACCGTTTCCTCGGAGCGTTACTCCGTTTAGGATTTAAACACGACGGCGGTGGCCGGAAGTTTAAATTTTACCGTTCGATCACTCGGCTAATACATATTTTCGCCGTTGTACGGGAATGAAATTAACGCGTACGTACGCGTGTACACGCACACGCACACATTCCGCGTTATTATAACGTTAAGTTTATTCAAATCGCGTCACGTAAAATAGAAATTGAAAATTGCGCGATTTAGGGAGATTATAACGCGTATAATTGACGCGTTCGAACAATATAATTCGAGTGGCGCTTGTAGCGGTATGTCGGGTATTTCGTTTGAAAACGTTAGAGAAGTAAAAAACGCCGATTGTTTTTTTTATCGCTGCCGTCCGATAAACGTGTTCGCCTGGACGTTCGATTCGGTCGGGATTATTCGCGACCACCGTTAACGATCGAATTAACGGACGCGTTTTTCGGATGTTGATGATGGCGTACACGGGGTGATTTTTTTTAACGAAAAATAACCACGGTCCTTGTTCCGTATCGTATAAACACTCGGTAAACAAACGAGAATAAGTATCGGGAATTCGTTCGCGCAGCGTGTCAATGATACAATTGTATTGTATCAGTTCGAACAGAATATTCCGCCGCGAATTTTCTTTTGCTCGGCGAACGCGTATCGGCGGCCGACGTTGTCGGAGAACTTGAACGAAATCCCGAAACAACATTGGCATTACGTATACAATTGTGCGCGGCTTCGAATTCGAAATGGAAAAACGTTCGAAACGACGACATTTCCCGTCACGATTCCGCGTCCTATTTAAACGCGATAATCTTATTCTCTCTCTCTCTCTAGTCGAACATAATAAACGGAGGCCATTATCACGCGCGCGTAAAAGGGTCCGGGACTATTTCACCCCCGCCAAACCACCCTCGCGAAATCGCGAGGGACAGTCGTCAGCAGCCATATTTTATATACGAAGCCATAACGACAGGAACACGCCGTCGTACGTGTCGTCCTTAATGCGCCGCGACGTAAGATCACGACGCTCGTGATCATCGTGACCGATAAGCTCGTCGAACCGCCCGAGAATAACGAATCGCTTTTAAACCAATCGTGTAGCCTCTGTTCCGGACGTGTCGCGCGCTCGTTTCCACAACGCGAACCGTCGTCGCCGGTATTTATTAGTTTTAATTTGCGAACACGGACGAAACGAAACGACGACTCGATGATTAAACGGCGTCGTAATATTTAGTCACCCTCGGTAGTCAAACGTAATTACTTGTCGATTTTAAATTACCGTTGAATTGTTGTTTTTTTCGCGGCGTACTTACGTTTATCGGTAAGCGTACGGCTTATACGTTCGCATTTGCATAGCTATAGTAATTCGAATTCATATTGGATTAGGCGCATACCGTGTTTCGTACTCGCGTCGATTAAACAATACATCGTATAACGGCTCTGAATTAAGGAAACAATCAATTCGGAATTCCGAACGAAATAATCCCGAACGCGTGGACAATTCGATTATCGTACCGGCGGCACGCGTTCAACGGTAACGATTAAAGCAAACGATAGTCGGCCGCGAAATAAAACGTCGGCGTGACAGGATCCGCGTTTATCGGCAGAACGAAACGTGTCCGCGTAAATGACTTTTTTCGCGTTTCTTAAAAGTTGGTCCCCGCACGTTCGTTTACGCGAATTAACGAGCGGCGAATTTCCGGGGCTCGTTAAGGTAAAATCGTTTATCCGAACGCGCCGTAACGCAGCCATCCGGAATGAATTCGTATAGTTATCGAGGGCGAAACGAACGCGTTACGGCAAACGCGAATCGAACTGAAAGACTAGCGTAGCCAATTATATTTTTTATTCCGTTTACGCGGAAACGTTTGACGGTTTTCACGCGAGTAACGGGACGCGGTCGATTGGTGTTTTCGTCCCGGACCGAGCAACCTGACGGAATACATAGAACACGGCCGTATTTACGCGCTAAATGTAAAACGGCGGTAAATAGGGCGCGCAAACGGTCGTCGCGGGATCGCGTTTTCCAAATACACGCGCGAATAATACGACGTATACCCTTTTTATTGTTTCGCGCGGCAGGTTTTATTTTCTCCGAACGGGCCGTCCTACTTGTTGATTCCGGCGGCGGTCACCACGGGGTCAACCAAGGGTCCTGAACCGGAATATAACGGGTTCGAACCGACGACCGAAACGCGATGTATACCGCGGTACAGGTTCATATTTTCCCCGGGCCGGACAACGCGTTCGTTCCCACGACGACGCGCAGCATCATCGACTTGCTCGGCCCGTTTTTGTACGTACGCGCGCGTTACGGCGCCCGTACGTGATTCGGCGACAACGACGATGAACTAAAGCACCGGCCGTCGTAACGGGCCGCGCGGCCGATCGCTATAAATTCAATTCGGGCACGCCGGTTACGCGTTGTACAATACCACGCGCCGGTTTCGGCACGGGCGCGATATTGTACGCCGATTGAACGAATTGAACGCGCCCGACGTCGTGACGATTGGTCACCGTCGCCGAATCCGGACGGGCAATCGGACATGACCAGCGAGGGTGGGTTTTTATATATATATATATATATACCCCCGAACCGTCGGTTTCGCGAAAGTCTTCCGTCGGCATTGTTCACGTGTTCGGTTGGCCATGGGATATGTCCCAACGGACGAAAATAATAACCGTGGCCGAATAAACGGAATTCCGGTGGCGGTCGTGTTTCCGAGTTTTCGTTACCCGTTATCGACGATCCAGCATCTTTTAAACACGCCCACCTTCGATTACGTTCTCGATCCGGTAACGCTCTTTTTACCGTAACATACGATTACGATAACAATCGTTCGAAAATCTCACGATTTTTTAAATTGAGGTTCGTTTCGTTCGTTTTCCATACAATAAAATGTCGTCGCCGAAATCTAGGTACCCGTCGACTTTCAAAGGGGAGAAACGTTTTAAAAAAAAAATCCTTTTTTTATAACGCTACAACTACGACACAACGGTGTTTAGCGCCGTTTTAAATCCGTCACCGTGTACCCCAGTTTTCGTGTACGATTTAGCGAACACAATTACCAGTCAATATTCGTTTTGTCGGTAAAAATCGAAACGTCAAAATGGATTTCGTCGCTACGTGCTCGTGGAATTCGTATTTGTCTACGTGTACAGTAGGTTTTAAACGCGGTATAAATTATTAAAATATACCGAAATACGCGATAAAAATATAAAAACCGGAATCGCCGAGTCGAATAAAAAAATATCGATTCGTGAACAGCGGATAAAAAACAGATAGCGACTAAATGCACGTCGTTTTAGAATTACGGGAATACGTAACGAGATATAATTACGCGGTACTTTAAATTAAACGGACGATATTCCGTTGGAACTCCATTGGGCGTCGCACGATCGTAATGGACGCTATTAATCCGAATAAAAATTCCGCGTCTGTATCTCTCCGCCGTTCATCGCAACACGCATTACGAATTAAGATCCGAAGCCTTTATTTATGTTGAATACGTTTCGTTGTTTATTCATTCGCTTCTCCAACAATTAGTCCATTGTTTCGGTAGAGCTTTACACGTTTGGCATTTTCAACAGCCTCTCCGAACTTTCGTAAACTGACGGCGTAGCGTTTTCTAATTTGACAATGGATCGCGTTTACGGAACGCGTTTTTCGCGTAAGCTATTTTCGATATTGCCTCTTTTGAATCGTTTTCGCGATAGTACCGGCAATATCCACGGAACTTACCGCGTTGTCCGAACTCGAATACAGGAGCGGCCGCGTTATAGTTCCGAGTGCTCTACGGGCAGCGCGAGTGGCGTTAAAAATGATGGAAAATCAACACCGCGTGTCGACACGCGTGTTTCGCAGCTAACGGTTTTGGGGACAATACGCGAACACGAACGAAAAACTAACAGACCATCGACTTCGGTAGGCAAATTTGTAATCAGTTCTCTTCCCCCCCCCTGAAAAATTACGTATTTATCGACGCGTGTAAGTACTATGTCACCATTACGGTAAACTAAAAACAGAACGTGAGAAAACGTGATTTCGCCGCATAATTGGCGGTGTCGTTTGTCGCGGTACCGGCGAGTTTCGGGACCGTTATCGGAAACGTGGCGCGGCCGGGCGCCAAGCCTACTACACGAGCGAATATTAATGGAAAAATGAACGGGCGCCGCCGTTATCTTGCCGCGGCCCGTTTGACGATTATAATAATAGTTCGGTTCCGTTATTTCCCCGTCGCGGCGACGACGTGCCTAGCGCGGCGAAAGTCCGAACGCAAATATTGGTTTTCGGCGAAACTTTCGTATATACTCGGGCGCGGCGCGGCTGACCGGGGGCAGCTTATAAAGGGTTCTCAGAAACGTATCCGCCCCGTAGGAACAACCGTGAGCAGGTTTAAAAGGATTCGCGTCGTACTATGTATATATACTGTAGGCGACGAGCTGCGGAGAAAGGGACTCGCGGCTTGGTGGCGATTGTCGAGGCGGTGAGGGACCGGTGGCGGGGTGAGAGATATGGTGCGCGGCTCCGGGCCCGTTATTATTATATGGAGTTTTGGACGCGATGATTTATGAAGACCGTGCTTATTAAAGTCGCGCGCGACGTGCGCGGCGCGTTACAGGGTCGGCTTAAGTCCCGTGACGCCGTTTATTAATATTTTCCGTGCGGAACCACGACCGGCCGGGATATGAATGTGTATGTATATATAGTGTGTTTTCATTAAGTTCTTGGAGACGACCGAACTTTAATGTGAAATTTCCGAAGAGATAATACCCGACCAACTTGTATGCGTGTATATATATATATATAGACGGGACGTATTTCAAGACCAAAAAAAATGGGGGAAAAAAGGCGAAAAACGACCGGCGTTAACGGGCGTTTCGTCTCTAGTCGTTTAAACGCCGAATGTGCGCCGATTGCGAAAACGCCGATACGGTTTATTTCACCCGGTAAACGTTGCCGATCCACGAACAATGTAACGGTTCGCGTACTTTCGGTATCGAATCCGCCGTGGTATATCAAACATTTCCCGTCTATCCCGCGTATTTACTCGCCGGTATTAATAAAGTTTATCGGGTACACCGCCGCCACTGCTGCGTCGAAATTAGCGGTATTCGACGAATTTCGTTTCGAATTTTCCTTCGCGTTCGCGCTTATTAAAAACGGCCACTAGTTGAATCCGTTACAGACGGGAGTCGGTAGCGCACCGGCCGACAGTAGGAAATCGTTTGTATTTTGCTGACCGCTATATAATGCCCATAGACGGGCTCATTCAACATGTCGCCTAATTCTCCGTGTTCCCGTTAGAAAACGCACCGAACGCCCCCGACATACGTTTAATCGAGAAATGTGTGCGTGTCGACCTCTTCGGACGCCTACGTTGGACGATTCGCGTTACGACGTAAATTCAACGGCGCGATAGCGTCAACGGATCGTTCGGCTATGTTCGACGCCCAAGTTTCGGAACCGAATTCGCACATTACATCGTGTACTCACCAAAATGCGTGTGTCCGTTTCGTGACCGCGCGCGAGTTTATCGTTTGGCTCGGAACGAGGCTACTTATACGCATTTTATTCGCGGGCACGCAAAAACGTGTTGAGAATTCCACGACGGTTAACCGCAATTTAATCGACACCGGGTAATATCGTACGGGACAAAGTAATTTTAGTTTCCTGTAACGTAATGACGATACGACATTAATTTACCGACTTCGGTGTACGTGTGTGATAATATTTATAAACATTGTTTATCGATGTTTCGTCGGGAAACGTTTTCTGAATATTGCGAACGGGTAACGCTTGAAATTAAAACCGAATAATTAAAACGTAACTGGAGTATTTTAACGGTGCATGACTCGAGTCCAATTAAAATAATTAATTGCGCCGAAGACTACGCCCTTAAAATACACACGTGTACACACACATTTAACTCGCGAGCGGTGCGTGTAGAGAAAGCCCGACGGGTAACGCGATATTATTATTATTATTATTATTTAGTAGCGTCGGTTTCAGCGATAAGTTATTACGAAATTAGTCTACGACTTGGACGCTACGTGTACAGGACGGGAACGAAACTCGACGGATGGCCCCGTAAATAGTTAATACGTCATCCGCGTGCGATTCGGAAACGAACACTGGCCGCCAGTTCGGTAGCCCGGATCTTCGATATCGGATCCGTGACGCGTGTTCGCCTTGACCAGAAACCCCGTCGGAGGCGTTTATAGGGAAAGAATAAAACGCCTTTCCCACGGATCTTCCCCACGGCCTTTGGTTCGACGGCGATAGAGGTCAATACGGGATTCTGCGCGTCCAGCGAGACGCTACCGAAACCGGTTGCCCGGGCACACAGCATCCGTCGTCGTCCCGGGAACGGGTTTCGCGGCCCGGCGTTTCCGATACGACACCGTTTCGGACCGGTTCATCTGGGAAACGTTTCCCGAACGGACACTGACCCTACTCGTTCGGGCGTCGCGACTCGTTTTACACCCGTATGGGTATTTTGTCGCCGGCGTAACACTGAACCGAACGCGACTGATTGCGTTACGACACGCGAACAAATAGAACAATCCGGGCATTCACGATCGTTTTCGATTACGGACGTCCGTTAATCACCGCGTCCCCGTCTTACTAATATCACCTTATCGCCGGCGGTAACGGCACGTATCATTCGGCCGGATACGGTACACTAGGTTAGCGCGTAAGTATCAATTATATTTTACGAGCGTCACGTATAAAACTTAATGGACACGCGCCGCCTGTCCTCCGCTCCCAATCCTCCCGGCGCTCCTTCCCACTCATGCGCAGTTATCTGCCCGCGCGAAACAAGTAAACGCCGTCGCCGCAGCGCCTAGGAGATATAGCTACGGCCGATTTAACGTGGAACGGCTAGTTGTCAGTACAGGACCGCTCCCCTATTAACCCGCGAAAGTTCCTAAACGACTTACGGCCATTCGGCGGGCCCGGCGCAAATGTCGTATAATCCGAAATTTGTATATTATACCATAAAAACCGCGTCCCTCTGGCCGATAGCATCGTCGCCGGGCACCGCGGGATTAAACTTCATTTCGTCTTCAAGCGTAATTAATTTTATCGCCGCGCACGGTTTTCAGCCGACCCTACCGTCGGCATCCAATGAAAACGCGGGCAAAATGGTTTAGAAAATACGTTCGAATATCGCGTTACCGTTTTTATTTTGTTTTTAATTAAACGACTTTGGCGCACATCGCAAATATCGCGCTACACTCGTCTTGAACTCGGAAACTCGTTCGTCGTACCCGCACCGACCTTTTAAAACAACTACAACGGGACGTGTGAACATATACAGCGTCCACTGTCGGATTAAAGATTGCTTTCACATTTCGACGCTTCGAATCGATCGAGTTTTCGAGTTTTTTAGGTTTTGTCGTTTTTGTGTTTAGCGCGCGTTTCATTATATTTCGTCGAAAAGACGACCGTTTTTTCGTTCCGAAGCCAAACAAACCAAACAATTATCGTCGATCACGATCGGCGCGCGCATTAATCCGACGTAAATTCGCCGATTTTTCCACGCAGTTACGTCGTTTTCTAGTTTTGAAAATTGTTTGTATTTTTAGTATCTTCGGTTCAAACGTTCGGCCCGCGTTTATAATACGTATAACGTGCGCATTTGACCCGACAAATACCGGACGCCGAAACGAAACAAACATTTACGATTATATCCGTGGGCAGGTACGTATATTATTGGTACGATTCACCACCAATGCGTGGAGGCGATCAGTTACCCGTCCCAAACTTCGGTTATTTTATCGTCAGACGTACCGGGTAGGTTTAAAAATAGAAACAGCGCCGACGTCGTGTAAACCGAATATAACCCGTACCGAATTTATTCGTATTTCGTTTAATCCGAGCCATCGAACTAAATCGAATACTCGACAAAATTGCAACGAAACAAACGTGACGTTCGAAATTGTACAGGTCGACTATCGTTGTTTTATAAATTATACTAACACCGTATCTGGGAGTCGGCGTCGTCGTCGGGAAACAATAACGCTTGTTTTCAAAACGATCGGACATTTACGATGCGACGCGTTTTCCTGCAATTATTTTTGATCGATATACGATTGTCGGACCGACCGCTAGATATAAAACACCATTTTTCGCCGCGAGTCGAGTTCGCCGTTTTCGAAAACGCACCAGAGCACATAATTTTACGTATAATCGCCGTCCGACGTATACCGTACATTGTGCACCGACGTTTTCGGAAACCTAACGTCAACGCGGTTCAGGAACGTTCACTTTTACGTTTTTGAAACGTCGAATCCGACACATTCTCGCTTCAAAAGTCGTAAGAGAACGTTTCTAGAAATGCCAGATAACTGGATTCTATCGGAAACCGCGATACGTAACGTCCGGAAAAAATGCCCGTCGGGTTCGCTTTTAATAAGTAATCACGTTCAACGGACGCGACGAATTCGTAGCGAATCGGACGATATTTTTAATTCCGACACGAGGCCGGCGAGTGAAGTCGGTCAAATTAAAATTGAACGTCGTCGATTTTCGATTTCCGCGAATCCGACGACGCGACCGATTAATACGGTTAGCCACACTCCGTTCCGTCAATCGAACGCTGTAAATACAGACCGTGTGAATATCAACCGGAGTAATTACCGTCGGGTAACCGAAACACTAACCTACATCACGGTCATCACGTTATTACCTGATATCACGTCGCGATTTCGTACAATACTATTCACCATACGCGCAAAGCGTTGCGTATTAAACCCGAATTCGACGGGATTGTGTAAACGTTTTGTTTTTCGATATTTAAACGAATAACTGGGAAAAATGCCGATAGTGTCGCGTAATTGGTTCCGGGTATAATGGAGGACCAAACGAAATTCGGTTTTCGACGATCCGGCGGACGGACGTATTCTACCGGTGTGTTGTTTTTTCGCGAGTTTCGGGCGCGCTGACAAAATAAACACAAAAAAAACCGTATAATCGCCAAAACCGAAACACGTTCCCGGTTCGCTCGGAATTACGATCTAATGTCGTTGTACACCCAATGCGGAAGAAAACCGAAAACGAAAATGGACGTTTTCGTAACAATTTTCGGATCTTTCCCCTCACATTTCTCGACAAAAGAAAAATACAAATACGTCACCGATATATCGTAATACGCTAAACGTCGGGCGTTCCCATTCGATTTATCGTCGTTCGCCCTAATTGATTACGATTGGAATTTTGGTCATTCGACTGGACGACGAACGAGGACATTTAGGTTAGGTTAGGTCGAATTACCGTAACGATACACGTTCCCGTACGGAATACGACCGCGGTCCGTCGATCGTGTGTCGTTCGGTACCGATTTCGAACGGAAACCAACCGCTCGACGACGTCAGGGGCGGTGCGTTGCCACGCCAGTGTTCTCGGGACGATCGGACGGGTGGGGATGGCCCGGCGGGGATTGTAGACCGTAACTCCGCAACTGTCCACCCGTGTCCCTTTCGTTTAGTCGTTCGTTTCTCTCGTCCCACCATTCGCACGCAAATTGCTCTTTCGCGTTCACACGACGACGATAACGGCGGTGGTGGCGGCGGCACACTCGCCCGCGCCACTTGGCATCAGTAAACGCGTAATATTTAAACGACGCGTGCGTGTAGTTTAAGGACAGTTCCTATGTGTGTACGGTATACACGGCTAACGTGCACGCACGCTCGAGCACGTATAGAGAAGATTGGCTATGCTCGTCGATATTACCTATATATATATATATTCGTACCTTGGACTATATACAGACACTCGCGCGTATAGAAGTGAACTACTACAGCAGTAGCGCACACACATACATACGTATACGTACTCGGGTGATATATGGGTATTAATACCGTATACGAAAGGGATACATATACATCGGCGTACATATATATATATATATTCGTACACAAATTGGAGTTTGCCGGACAGTGAACAATACGTGGCAATTTGTAACCGCCCCGTCTCGCCGTCCTGTGTACCTCCACACCCACCCCCCTTCTCACCATCGTCCGACAATCCCGCGGTGTGTAGACACCCGAGAAGGTTTCGCGCCAGTTCCGTACAACGACCGATCCCGCGTCCGGGAATTGAGGCGGGCGAAGTCACAATGCCGCTCGTCACATACACGCGCGTTTTCATTACGCGCGTCTTCACTCGGACACTCCGCCGTACCTAACCCGTTAATTACCTCCGTGTTTCTCGTACACCGGCCGTATATTACGATACGGTATTGTACGTAATATCGTATTGAAAATATACACATACATCGTCGCGTCGGTCGTCGTAATCGCGTTACCGTATTTGACGCGCACGTCCGCCGAAATCCGTACGTACGTACGACGCGCGGTTTCGCGATTTACCGTACACCGGTCGCCCTCCTCGTCCGTTAACTCCCACCCCCCCCCTCCCACAAGTAGACGCCATTCGTGCGGTTCGTTTTCCGATCCACCGCCGTCGATAACTCCGTCTTTGGTCCGTTTCTCCTAAAGGTTTTCGCCACAATCCGTCGTCGACGTTTCGTATTCTTTTCGGTTCTTACTCCGCCTCTAGCCAATTCCGTCGGTCAAATTTCACCTAATCGTACTAGAAATTCGCCGATTAAACGGGCATATGAAACGCACCCGAGAACACTTACGCGATCTTTCCGCTCCGTCAAGCTATGGCGGTCCTTTTACACGCATATGCATCTTATTTCGGTGCTTGACTATGGCGATCCCCGTCCGTACGTCCATATTGTTTTCAATAATATGTACTCCATGTACTTTACACTTTTGGACGGATCGTGTACCGAAAATAACGACGACGAATAATGCGACCTAGGTCGAAAATCGGCCGTAAACCGTTTCGCTAGTCGTTCGGTTAAAACAATAAAAACCACGATTTACCCAACGGTAAATTATAGATGGCGAATCTTCGGAGGAGTGGTGGTGAGGGGGGGACGTGGGACTAAACGATTATATTCAAAGCATCCCTCGTGCGATTTGAAACCGGCCGATTATACATTATTCAGGTCTCGTCTGGGCATTGAATTAAACGGAATGTGTAGCGCAGTAGTTGGGCGTTTTGAAACGTAATAGTTCGGAATAGTACACTATAATGTACGTTATATACGTCCGGACGATTTGCGGGTTTCTTCGTAAATTCGTAATGCGAGCGTAACGTAACGTTTCGCTAAAATTAAAAGAGAAATAAAACTAAATTCCGTAACGTTTTTATTATTATAAACATTGTCGTCTCGCGGACGGCCATAGGATATTCGTCTTCTTTCGGGCCACTCGTGTACACGTCAACGGTACAACAACAACAACACCGTATGTGTGTAATATAGTAAAGAGCGAATCGCGTCTGCGTGACGAGCATGTGAACTGACGATGTGTTTTGTGTGCGGTGTGAGGGTGGATATCCGGGGGGGGGGGCTGGGGTAGGATTGGCAGGCCAGAATAGAAGAGGTGTGCGAATATCTCGAACAAGAGAATTCATTAACAACCCTGACCGAGACGCCTCTGGGTGAGTGTGTGTGTGTGTGTGTGTGTACACGGTCTATATTAATAATTATTCGCGGAAGCCCGCGGTGCACGCGGAATGTGTGACAGCGACGGTGGAACGTTAAAGCGGAACGAGAGAAAGGGACGCGCGAAGAAGCGGCGGCACAAAGAAACTGGCGCTTTCAAAACTACCCGCCGCCCGCCGAAAAACCTTTCCCATCTGCCCACCCCCCCATCCTTACCCCGCACACGCGCGCTCGCGCGTGCGCTCGTCCGTCCGACGACCTAACCCGCCCGGGATTAGACGTATATCGGAGACGACGGCGGACGGCGGGAGTATAAGGGATCGGTCGGTGTACTGGGGAGTGGGGTGTCCCTCAAGAAAATTAAACATGGCACACACGCGCGTTTATATATATATATATATGTGGGTGTGTATGTGTATGTATATATGCATGCATGTGTATATACATATGTGCGTGCTTGCGTGCATGTATGTGTGTGTGTGTGCGCGAAATACGCCCTGAAGGGACGAAATCGCGAAGGGATGGGCGGGTGTACATTCTCTCTACCTTCTCGTGTGTGTATATATATATACGTCCTTTTGGACCCTTACCCGACTTTGACGTTTGTGGCTGCCCCGAACACACGTCACCCTCTTCTCATCCGTAACGTGCGGTATATATACGTATATACACGGGCACCGTGTCCGCCTTACCCCGTCCAAACTTCTTGCACCGCGTTCGCCCGGCTCCCCGTCCCGCCAGTCCTTTCTTCGTGTCCGTAGTACCTCGTCAGAAAGTTGCGACTTTGGAAACGGTCGGAGGAACTTTTGATTATGCCCAAGCCATTTCGGGGCTTATACCCGCCACCGTCCGCGCCTCGTCTCGTCGGTCGCCGGCACCGTCCTCCGGAACACGCCGCGTTGTAAACACATAAAATTAATTACTCCGCCGGACCGAGAAATATATTTTATAATATCTTCGGCCGAAAAGGAGCACGGGAACGATATCGTGAGCTGGTGTCGGCTGCGGCGGACATACCGAGGTAACGGCAGGAAATTGACGTATTAAACATTCAGACCGGTTTAAACCGTACCATGCCGACGCAATAACACATCGGGCGAGAAGTTCCGGTCTCGAATTATTCGTATAATATATTTAAATACCTACCCGAGCGTAATACTTCCCGTGCCGCGTTTCGCATTTTTAAACGTTTTTTCCACTCGTGCACGCGCGTCGTACTCCATTGCTCCGTCACGATCGGTAAATGTATTTCAAACGGCCGTTAAATTTCGCCGCCGTTACTACTCGGCCACTTACAGTCGTCGATGTTTCGTTCCTAACAATCGATAAATCCGCCGGGTTCCGTTCCGCTAAGACGTTCGCGCGTACGTTTCGCGTACGCGAATCGGCGGTTCGCCGTTATTCTACTATTTACCGCGGTCGCGTCAATATCCCAAATACGTTCGTTACGCGGACGACCTAATAAACGTGCGAACGCGCGTCGGACTTTTAAAATTCGCGAACCTACAAGCGTCGTGCGTACGGTACGTAAAGGCTCAAGCGTCGTTTGAAAATATAAACGACCGTCTCCGTAATAATTAAAAGCCGTTTAAGTAATAACCCAAACCGAACGGACAACGCGTTTTAATTAAACGGACTATAGTGGCGCGTGGGCACTCGATCGGGCGGAGCACGACGGAATATTAATTTTTCGTTTTTCTCCGCCTTACGTCGTACGTTGTTTCCTTTTCCGACCGAATTCGGGAAATTACAACGACATTACTGTTCACGGCAGCCAGACCCGAGGCCGATAAGTGCCTAAATTATTAACAAACGTAACAAACCGTAATTTGAACGTATTGAACGGTCTAAAGTGATTTCGGCGCTTTCCCGAAATAACAATCGCGTTTTCGGATGTCCGGTGTAAGAACGGTCGTTTCAATATTATCGTTTCGTACGCGTTATCACGGGCATGACCGGCGAAATTGCGCGTTACTCGCGAGATAATTAGGAACAGTAAATAGCGTTTTATTTCGAAAGAAAAAAAAAGGCCAGTCAGGTGGTTCCGATAAAAGGTTCCGAGTTATTTTCGAATTTAATTCGCGCGTTCTTGTTTCGGTCGATAATTACTCTTTCGTACACCATTTGAAATCGGCTTCGAACGTTCGAGTGCGCGATAAGTAATTAATTAACTCGTAGGGTTCAATTCGTACGCTCGATATTTGTTCGTATGTCCAACGACGACGACGATGACATTCGACGCGGCCGACGCTTTTAGCGTTTTATGTAATTAACCCGTCGAATCGCGAGAACAACACACAGTAATGGACTATGTTCGCGTCCACGCTTCCGTTTCGTATTTATCGTTTTAAACGTACGCCGACGAATATATTATAACATAATTAAGCTAAACCGGTCGAACGTGGGCTGATCGTGCGGGGGAAGGAAACCCACCGGCTAGGAAGTTTCGAACGATTCTTCGACACGACGCCTCGGCCCGGCATCGTGTACTTTAATACAAAGGTTGGTACGAATCGTACCAAAAACAGGTATACGGCGTTGTTGTATTACAATTACAACCCATTGTGGTTTAAACATACCGTTTTCAGCTGAGCATCAGGTACCGTTGTACGACCGAATACCCGGTCGGTTACAAATTTGGCGTACGAACAACGTACGTAACTCGCGGCGTGTCGGTTAAGTGTTTAAAAAACGCGCGTATACAAGGTTACGTTTAAACTATTTGGTCCTCGAATAGCGGATAAGGTACAACGACCGGACGTGTACGACGACAGGTTTGGAATATTTCGTTTATTTTTCAAATTATTTTTCGGCTTTTCGAAAATTTGGCCGTTTCGTGTATTGTCACACTACGTACAATCATCGTCGAGTTTCGGGAGTGTACCGGCTAGGTACATTTCGCGCGACGAACGAAATTATTTCGAAATATTTTCTCGTACCTCTAGGTAAATAGTTTACTCCGTGACCAATCGGAAACTCGCGAGTACGGTGGACGAATTTCGATTTTCCGGGAGAAACGACGCGATCTCCGTAACAACTGCCAAATGGTCGTCATTCCGGTATTCTCGAAATACGTTTATGAGAGAAACCGTTTTAACACGGTATCGACGAGTGTTTTTCGTTGCTTTTTCAAAACGACCACCAAAAAGATAAATAGATTCGCCGGGACGAAAAAATCGAAATTACGCGCGGCGTTCGAAACACACGCCGATAGTTTCAACGGATTACGTCGCGCTCATTTTCGTAACGCAATATTTCGCGCCAAATCGTCGCCGACGGGTCCCGTAATACGATTAACGAATTATCAATCGCGTGATTCGCCGTAGAACGTAACGTATTTAATTCGGTCGGTCCAATCGTCGTTTCCCGGCTGAAGAGTATCTCCGTCGGAACGTCGGCTAGGTAGGTTCGGCCTAATCGAATACGATTGTTGGGAGCGTAGAAAACCAATTGCGAAGCCGTCGCATTAGCTTTAAATTACTTCCGGATGCGACACGGCGTCGGCCGGCGGACTAATTTCCACGCCAAATACGAGCGCGTCGGGAGCGAATTTGTCTACTGATTTTCCTGCGGGACGCGCTCTCGGCACGATTCGCAGCGTTCATTAGCGTACCTGCGCGCGCTATGGCATGTTAAAATATTCGTTTAACGTCCGTGACGATATTAATATACCTATGTACTATAGCGTTTCGAGCGTTTGCTTCTCGACGTAGTACCACGGTAACGCGGTGTATACGTTATTCGGTAATATTCCAAATATATTCGATTCGTAACAATTACCGCTTACGGTCGATTTCCGACCGTTTTCGTTCGGCGATGGGACATTTCACGTACCGAAAAACCAAAACGGTCGTGATAATGTGCTAATATTTTCGGCGAGTTTTCGTCGTCGTGATCTGTACGTATATTGTTGTTATCGCGGGGGGGGGGACGATAACGATATTAGTAACGTCAACGTTGCGACTAAGAAATTCGTTCGAATGCATAAACGGTCGGTCGTAGTGAGTCGAGAATAAATACAAACCTTTTGTGAGGAACCGTTTTATTATTTTTTTTTATGAAAATTCTTCTACAATAATACGAGCGAAGTTCGGACGTCGTAGGCGTTGGCTTTTTCGCGTCGGCGAATCCGCGAATTCCGTTCGTTCGCTTTTTGACCGGGTTTTTTTCTCGGTGAGCGGAAAAGAACGGCAATTTTTAAAATCCTTTCCGTCACAATTCACGGCCGCTCAAATCGCGCGATTCTCGATTAACCCGTTCGATTTATCGGCGCGAATGTACTCGACGTGGCGCGGCGAGTGTTCAAATTTTTCGTCGAGCCACGAGTTAGATATTTTCGTTCACCCGTCGTCGAATTTTTAAACATTTTTTATAATTTACTTTTTGCCGATAGACTTTTTTATTCGCGTTTTTTTTCATTATTATT
This sequence comes from Geopemphigus sp. TES_GeoC_2020, assembly GCA_025469175.1. Lineage (NCBI taxonomy): Eukaryota > Metazoa > Arthropoda > Insecta > Hemiptera > Aphididae > Geopemphigus > Geopemphigus sp. TES_GeoC_2020. Next base: position 24,971 of record JAIPRN010002196.1, read on the forward strand.
CGTCCTCCCTATTAAACCGCAAATTGCACGTCACTTACGTAGCGTTGTTTCACTAACTGTTTACCTATCTGTAAACGTAGCGATCGTTAATATATATCCGATATAAATCGAACAAATACATTTATATAAACCTAGGGTTTCCGATATTCTTTTTGATTTTATTTCAATCTTTTTTTTTAAAGTTTTACAAAACTACGACTATGCTACAAATACTTAAATACAATTTCGATCGATACAATTTAACGACAATAATAGTTCAAAATTGACGTATACGCGTTACATTATCTTACGAACGGGTAATTTTATATTATAGAGACGACGTGATTGGTAGACATTTTGAACGTCGTCGATTATGTATTCCGATCGCGAGTACACGGACGTCGCGAATATTACGCGACGAAAAATGTCGCGTCGTTATATCGGCCGGCACGATGGGCACGCGTTACCGTATCGCATCACCGAAGAATTGTTCGCCCGATAATTGCCGACGTACGTTGAAATCGCTACTCCATTCGCCGTCGTATACGGCCGTCGCTGTTGAGCGTCGGTTACGGGCGACGTGTGACGCGAGCGGACATCCGGACGGGGGAATCGAAAGCGCGATTAATAGGCGAGCGAGGATCGAAGGCGAGAAGGATTGCCGGGGGATAGTAAACCTCCTCTGACCGTCGGCCGTAGTACGCGCGCGGAGCTCACCTCGTGCAGGTGGCCGAGGAGAATTGGACCGAGAGAGGCTAGCGGGACCGGACGGCCGCGCGCACGCGGCGCGTAAATATTGTATTATTACGTCTGACGTGCTATTATGTTAAACGAAAACGTTCTAATGAGCTTATGAAATATGCATACGAAACAACCGTTCGGATTCGACCGTACACCGAATGTAATCTGTCGCGCGCGTTAATAATATCGAGCGAAACGACACGGAATACCGCGTAAATTAAATTCACGGCCCGTCGTCGTCGTCGTCGTCGCCGCCGCCGCCGTTGTTGAGTCGCGGACGGTACGTACTTGGGGAATTTTCGAACGCGTATCGAACAAATTACGGCCGTTGCGAAAACGGCGCGCTCGCGTTCGTCACGGACGTCCCGAAATATACTCGAATCGTACGGAGAGGGATCAATTATGAGAAATAGGGAGATCGAAAAACGCGTCTCGCGCGGAATATTTTTTAACTCGATGTACACGTAGTCCGACCAAGTTTTCCGTTTCGTTACACGGGAACATCGCGAGATTACGTAACGTAAATATCGACTACGGGCCGTCCCCGTTTTTATTATCGTCGTTATTGTTATTGCGCACGTGGTCCGACCGGTCCCGTGTATGTTGCGCATCTTGGACCCGTTTTGAGCTCCGGGAATGAAAAGGACGTGAAGGATCGTGGAATAGACGTTTAGGTACAATGTATCGTTTCCGAAACGATATACGCGAAAAAAATCGGTTCTTTTTGTTTTTATTAAATATAACTTACGAACGCGCCCGTTCGCAATTAAACCGAATAACGATCCGACAATAGTGGCGCCGTTACGTTTTTGAAATCCGTTCCGACGCGAACAACGCTGTAAATCGTTTAGGAAAACGCTTATACCGCGTTGCAAAAACGATTTCGAACGACGTTGGTAGTTTATTGGTGACCAATATCGTCGAAATAGTTTAAACGAAATATTTAAACATTTTTAACCCTGGAAAAATGTCAAAATCGCCCGTGTCCAATTTTACCGGGATTTTTTTCTATACTAGAAACAAAAACACCAACGATAATAACAATGACAAACCGATTCGTCGGTATATTCGGGTTTTGGAATTGTCAACAATACAACGATTTCTAAAACAATCGTCGATACGGTCCGTAGTTGGTGGATTCGTCTATTAATATACAACGTTTTACAGTTTTATTTGCGTTTCCGACGTATCTCGGACAAGTTTTTACTTCGAACGAAAAACAAAGCCCCCGTACTCCGACGACTACGATAATTTCGAAACAGCGCACAAATGCCACCGCCAAATAACAGTAGTTCGCAAATAGCGTCCGCTCGATGTACAGTCGTCTAGGCGTGCCAATAATCCGCCGAGAAGGACGACGCGCGCGTGCGTGCGCGCGCACGTAAGTATAAGCAAGTGAGCGTGTGCGCGAGAAATTTTCGCGAACACATCTCGGCTCTTCTGCCGGCCCCGGGATCGATTAAGATAAAGGGACGACGAAGCGCGCGCGGTCTCTGCTCGCGGATAGGCGAACGCGCGGGTGTACGGATCAATACGCGCTCGAGGTGTGTGTACACAGGGATCGCGGTGGTGGTGGCGTCGAAGGGGCGGCCTGGGGATGAGCCCGTCTTAAGGGTGGTCGTCGTGGCGGCAGCGGCGGCGGCGGCGATGCTCTCTCCGCGTACACGGCATATAAGAAGAAACGCTACGGTGGCGCGCGCGAGCGAGCGAAATTTTTCTTATGACGGCAGCGCGCGCGCGGGTATCGTCGAGGAGAGCGGTTGTGTACTTTTGTGTGTGTATATACACACACACACACACACACACACGACAATCCGAACGGAGGGCGTGTGTCTAACGCACCCGCCGCAGCCTCCGCCGTCGTACGCGTCGTAACCATGGCGACCGCATCCTGACGGCCATGAATAATGAAGGCGAAACTATACTCTCTCTAGTCCCGTATACCGCGTATATACACTAGCGAGGTCCCGAGCTCGTGAGCGTGCGCGCGCGTTTGCGGGTCTGCGTGTGTATACGTGAAACGGAGGCCGATAAGATTCCCTCGGCGGTCCCTGTATCCCTTCTTCCTCGCGTCCTGTTTGCCTTCCGTCCCTTCGCCTCCGGCTGAACCGTGTACAACACCAATGGTCGCGTACACTATTACACACACATATACACATAAACATACATATATATATACAGTTTACTACTATACGACTATGTAGCACCGCCGCTTTTCTAGTCCCTGCCGACGGCGACGATTCGATCGATATGATTGCTGCGCGTTATTCCGTTCCGAATCGTCTCCGTGTGCTTTAACGCTACTATACGTTCCCGAAAACCTGCGAAATACACACACAATATTATTAACCGCCTTTGTGTTATTCTATTGACGTCGTTTTTATCGCCCGGTGCTTTTCTCAAGGGTACAAACGTCGTTGGATTCGAGTGGACCCGATTTTTTCTCGTTAAAATCGAATTTATTCGGGCGGCGGGCAGGACGGTCTGGGACGAAAGACGATATTGTTTCCTCGAAAACAGACCACGGTGGTCCCGCGGGACGCACGTTTACGATTATCGCGCGTCGGCCCCTGGGAAAAGGGATCGTGCTGTCTTGTCGCGCGGCCGTCACTGTCGTCGTGCTCTGGGATTACGCTCTTCGCCAGCCGAATGCGTACGACGAGGGAATTCCTCCTCGGTCATTACGAACGTATCGTATCCGTTCGAGACGAGTCCCCCATGTCACGAAAACCGTTTCTTACGCAATGTAAAACCGTCGCGAGACGGGCCGAACGGACGACTGGTGGGTATCGTCACGGTACGGACGTGTGGCGTTTCCGAAACGCTTATGGCGTAAGTTCAATTATTGCCGAAACGAAACGTTTCGTGTTTGGCGGAAGCGCGTTGTCGATTCACGTCTATCCGCGGACTCGGAACGGTTAAACTGCCGTGGCGGATTTGTCATAAACGATTCGCCATTGTTGTACGGCACGTCAACGGAACCAATCGAAATATCGGACGTTTCGGTGTTTGAATCGTTTCGTTTAAACGTTCCGGCGAAACGGAAAAAAACACCGCGCCACAAAACTCCCCGGAACTTCTAGGAAGTCGAAAAATTCCCGCGGGCCACGTGACTTCATAATAAAAACCAAATACGAGAGCAATGCACATAGCGTACGCGTGCACACGCTCGCCCGTTGTATTTGTGTGGGTGTTGTTCATTCATAAAACCTCAGCGGTGGCGGCGACGGGAAAGGGACGACGGCGTTTTTATACACACGCGTTTATGTGTAAGGCGGAAAAGGGTAAAAACAACTGTTGCTCCGAACTTTTTTCCCTACACGCCGCCGCCGCCGCTGCCACCACTGCCACCGTCCGCCGCGCCGTGCCCGCCGTCGTTTTATTCACGTGCTCTGACCTTTTTCACGCGAATTCGTCGTCAAAACACCGACCCGTACACGCCGACACAAACACACGCGCTCATTGTGTCGTATTTTCGTACTCGGATTATTACGGTACACGCGTTATAAAAATACCGGAGACGGTTGATTTTCGGTCGGTTCGTTACGCGTGCGCTACGGAATTCAATTTTACGAACCGATTTTCGTACGTATTAACCGCGTGGTGTTTCGATACGCGCGCGCGTGTACCAATATCGGTAAATTGACCGTCGCGGTGTTTCTTTAATAACACACATATATACGTTTGCGACTCGCCTATTGTTCCATACGTACAAAATCGTCGATAATACAAACGACCGTTCGGATAGTTTTCCCGGCACATTTATTCGGTTAGTTCGCTTTTTATCGTTTGGTTTTTGGACGTCGTGCTCGGTTTGTTAGAACGTTACAAATTGTTCGAAATACCGTCTGGCGTCGACTGTTCGTGCGGACATTTCGAGGCGAAAAAATACGTAAAAGCTTATGTACGACTGCGATATCGTTCGATTATTTCGCGTTTACGTCCTTCGCGCGCGGCCTGTCCAAACTCGTTTTCCGATCGAATTCCGTTTCTCTTTTACGCACGATCTATTTTTTCACGAACCTTATACGACGGAGCCCCGTTGATTTCACCTGATAATATATTTTCGTCGGGAACGAAATATGGTAACAACAACACGAATAGATCGTTTCAGACAATTTTCATTTCCGTTCCGTTTAACACCGAAATACGTTTTACGCGAGTAAATTCAAATTTAACTTCAACGGTTAAGAAATTAATTCAATTCGAACGTTTTTTTAGTATAAAGTCGAGTTTTTTTTTTAAATTTTCTATAATAAGAACAAACCGGACCCTAACTGCGTAGTCTCTGCGTATAACGTTTATTATCGTCAATCCTTTAATTCTATAAATACGCGAAACCATTCTTACGTCACGCTTCAGGTATAGATGGCGTTGCGTACACCGAAAATCGACCCTTAAATTACAAACATTGGTGGCGTTACGCGCACCCAGAAAACATCCCTTCGGGGTGGTAGACCATCGCTGTCGGTAGATGGCGAACTATTATACGAGGATGGGTTATGTTTACCGAGGATCTAAATACCACGATCGTTGGTCGTCGTTATTAACATACGGTACGAGAAAACTGAATAACCATTTTTCTACGCGCGTAAAAACCGTTAAAAATTGAATCCACGAACGTAATGCCGTTCGTTCATAAAAACGGCTAAACAGATCGACGGAAAACTTTTTTTAAACGAAAATTTTTGTAATTAATCAACGCGCGCGTCACCTCGACTGCCTACATCGTATAAGCCAGTTGGATGTATATACGTATATTAATAGCGAGATTGTGTACGGATTTTTTTACAGTGCAGAATGACTCTTACAGATTTGTAAACGATTTCGACCTAGTTTATAATAATTTTTATTTTCGGAAATCACGTGGGTACACGTATAAATAAACACGTAAAATACTCTTTTAAACGATCCACCGTTGTTATCTTGACGCGCGCTGTATCGAAAAATGTACGTACTCGGAATAATTAACGCGAACCCATAAATTCGCGTCGAAATAATGTGTTAATCACGTAATGCGCGGCGCTTTTACGCGTGGTTTATCCGTGTTCGCCAATTTCACCGAAGACACGCGCGCGTTGCTTTAAGTCTTGTACGTACTAACGAGGTTCGAAACGTGAGATACGATTCGATGGTTACGCGCGATTAGACCGAAATGCGCGCTCGAAATCCAAAAAAACGAAGATCCGAAATTATGTAAGTACAATCACTTTACGATTATATCCATTGCTGACAAAAATATAGACGTACGGCACTCTACAGTGGCATAATGCCTGAAATATTCGTTCGTTTTCCCCCGAAATCCGTACTGCTCGACCTGCGCCGAATTTCGGTCGATTGGTTGGGCGAGTCGCGGGAACGTAATATCCGTTTCGGTCGCTCGGAAAAGAACCGCCGCGGTCCGTTTCGTTGCACGAGCGCGACGAAATAGTTTCGACGTTAGGTTCGCGCGACAAATACGTACGCTCAACCGGCGGCCGCGACGGCGCCCATCCGTTGTATCGAACAATTTTTTATTTGCGCGGGTAATAGCGAATTTTTAGCGTCCGTCGCGTTCGCGGTTTGGGTTAGGTTGCGGTCGTGCCGGGTTACTAATTGCGTTAGAAAGTAGATACGACAGGAATTCCGCGACTAATTAACCTTTATCAAACAGGGACCGTATTTATAATTTTTTTTTGTCGATGACAGTGATGGTGGGGGGAAGACGTTGAAACATCAAATAAAGGCATCGTTGATTTATTAATTATTTAACAGCAAGGGACGTGAATCTCTTTCTACGATTATGAATTATCTACAATCTTAGCGCCCTATACATTTTGGTATTGTCGCGAACATATCGAACTGTAACGTAAAATTTACATTAACGTGTTTAGGTTCACCGACTTTTGTAGAATGGACGCTTTATTTAGTTTCAAATGTTATTTGTATCCGAAATGATAACTTATATTTAACGAATATTAAGTTACGAAATGATTTTCATAGTAGTAGAAGTAAAAGCGAATTACAATCGTGTTAGAAAATTAAATAAAGAAACTGTGTTTTAATCGTAATAATATGATTTCGAAAAAAGTACGATTTTTTGCTTTTTTCGTAGTTTTCTTTCAGAAACTATCGGGAATCGCGAAAAAGCATGACGCGTTTAAATAATATCTTTCGAGAAAAATTCGAGAACGTTTTGTTCCACGTTAAACGCGTGGGAAGTGGGTATTGCGCAATATTATATTAAAGTTTCGAACAAAATCACCAATCAAAACGAAAAAGTTTTTCCCCCGATTTATTTAGTGAAAATATACACATATTGTAGTAAAATCGATACGCGCATTGCTTAGTTCGGATCTAAATGACTGACATAATATTTGAACTGTCCTACGCCACTTTAATTATTATGTATCGAAATCGCCTCTACTTAGGAAGATGCATATGATCAGTATACACCACTGTGTGAAATAATATTATAGTCTATTACAAAACGTCCGTGAAAATGTTAGGACTATTTTAATTACTTTTTAAAATCTTTATATATATATAATAATAATAGGTAATTAGTTATTTATTTATCTATAGTTTTTACGAACATATTTGTACATAATTATGTCCGTAGTTTGGTCGTCACCTTCGTTACGAGTTTTTACTCGAAATTCCAAAGGTATTTATTTTTAGTGAGAGCGAAATGTTCGGTTCTACTTTTTGTACGCCACAAGACGCGTTCGTTTAAAAAAGCTTACACAAATCATAGAAGGCGGCGGTGTTGTGCTTTGTCGCACTTTAACAAAGGTGCGTAAACGCGACGCGGAACTTGCGCAATATTAAATAATTGAAAATAACTTATCCACGGTAGATTCGTAACGTTTCTGGATCAGAAGGATCGGATGTAATGTTTTATGAACGTACGTTGGATTTCGAGGACCAATAGGTTTCGGAGTTTTTGACATTTTTCTAATTTCGAATAACAACGAACCTAGCCGGATATAATTCACGAACGCATAAAGTCACATATGGCTGTACACATATACGAACCAAATTTATATATTTATTTTTTGTCGAATAACCGGAATATTTTTATTTAAGACAATCGAAAACGTACGTAATATATCGTTTTATAACCACTCGTACATTTTTTAGCTGTTTCTAAATATTATAAACGGACATTTTGGCTCTGTATTATATAATCCAAGTGAAAGTATTTTTTTTTTCAAAAAAATAAAAATATAACGACCTCCCGGCGTACACATATAATTATTACGATTATATATATATAAAGTTAAAATAGTGGTGGAAACCTGAAGTTATTTTTCCCCCTCTTGCAGACAACTGAATGTATACCATATATATGTACATGCTATACCTACGAACAATACATAATCATTTACCGGAGCGAATATTTTCTACCACGGTATTATATTATTATGACGACCGTGTAAATGAAGGTATATATATATATAGGAGAAAACGGGGTGGGTGGGTATCTGCGTCCGAAAATGTGGTCCGGGAGGGCCGGTGGTGGCGGTCGGGTCGGCGGAGCCAAAGAAAAACAAACAGACGTTGATTAATCTTGCACTTGGGGTCTGAACAATGTTTTGGGCCGTCAAGTGCTTAACGCGGGCATTTTCTACGAAAAAATAAACTTTATATTATACACGCGCATGCGCGTGCGTGTCTGTGTTTGTGTATATATATTGTACTTGTGCTGTATAAGCTCGTCGTGCGTATATATATTTTTGTATTCAGTCGCTACCCCTTCACATAGACACACACGCGCGCGCACGCACACACACACACACACGCACGCACACACACACACACACACACACACACACACACACACACACACACACACACACACACACACACACACACACACACACACACACACACAGAC
>JAIPRN010002197.1:0-27072 GCA_025469175.1 Geopemphigus sp. TES_GeoC_2020
ACGACGTTTAGTTTATTATTATTATTATTATTATTATTATATTCATTGTCGACTAAAAATAACGTTTTAAAAATACGCGTCTGCGGTAAACGGGACGAGAGTCCGCCGGCCCACAAATTTCCGCGTTTTTGACGAACGTCGCGCGAAAAACAGATCGCACCCCCTCCCCCCTCACACCATTAAAACTATAACAATATTTTGTTTAACTCGATAATTTGAAATCTTAAAATTCGTACGTAACGCGCGAATCGAATGACATTTCGGCCGTAATTTCAATTTTGAACTCTTTTAAAAAAAATATTCGTCCGAATCCGATTTTAAAAACGTTTCGGAATTTGCGTAGCGGAGTATGTACGTATGTATACATATTTTGTAAGAAATGTTCAACTAACAAACACTTAAGTGTCGCGAATCGGAAAAAATCGTAAATTTGAACGCAATATACTCAATATTCGAAACCTAAACGTTTAAAACAAAGCGAGCGATTAACGGTTTTTGAAACTTTTTGCAACATTGTTACGGAAAGTCCGTATGATATTCAGGCCTCATCAAATTCCAAAGCTTACATTTGTGATTGCTGGCGATGTTCAAACGTAAATACACGTAAATCGTCTACCTTGTCGGAATATCGTATTTATCGCGAAATTAAAAGAATTATTTCGAATTTCGTTGTTCGTGCAAAAACTACGATTTTATAACCGGTGAATGTTTTTAGTGTTGTTCGTTTGTTGTTTGAATGTTAAAATGTTTGAAGTCGAAACAGCGAAATGATCGAAATTCAATTCAGCGACAATCGACAAACGGTCGTCGATAATTATGTCCGAAATTCGCGATTTTGCCGTAGTTTTTTCGTTCGAGTCAGATAACTGAACGAAAAATCGTATAATCAAACGCGTCCGATACCGCAATTACGTAGGTCACCGAATACGCGAAACGAAGTCAACTGGACGACGGATCGTTGTCGACCATATTGTCTAAGGCTTCTTCCGCGTCGAGAAACGCGAAAATAATTCCCGTGCCACTGTGGCTAAACCGCGGCGAAAAAACAAAATACGAACCGAAGTACGTACAACGAAACCGTCGTAAAACGAATCCGTATTGACCCGTATCGAATTTCACGAAAAGTTCCCGTCCCGCGCAAAACTTATCGCGATAACGGAACTTTTAACGGCGACGCGGGGACGACACTTGTACGCAATATTTCCCGGTTACGTACGCGCGTTCGTTTTATTCGCCCGGTTACGGAATTTTTAAATTCGCGCCGGAAAATAACGACGAATATTTTTCGATCACGTGCCCGGAATTTATTATCGGATCGATTAATAAACACGTTACACGTTAATCGCCGCGCCATTCATTTCGGATTACGTTATTTATTTACGGAACGTAATTAATATTCGCCGTTTACCGAATTTCGAAACGTTTCGATTAACCGAGAGCCGGCTCTCTTTTTGTCAGCGTCCGGTCGGGTGGAAACATTTTGCATTTCTCCCATATCCGTCGTCACCTAGACCTAATAGTACCTACGTAAAATCCCGATTTTATACATTTACCCTCACCACTACCCAACACGCGCGTTTTAATTGTACGACGCGAGTTTCTTGAAAAACGTCGTTAACCTTCCCCTCTAATCCAATCATTGGCGTTTCGTACTATTCAAGGTCGGCAATATTTCCGTTGTCACCGTGATTGAATAGGTCGCGTTTTCCGATGAGATCGTTTACACCGAACGGGAAGGAGAGGACGTTTTGTAGAAAATGAGACGGTTTTCTCGTTCGAGTATCGTTTTATTGGGCACGGGCGAGTAAATTGTTCCCTCTCGGCCCCCTTTTTTAACCACCTTTTAGAATACGCCGTACTTCGGAATTATTTATCGATCACTATAAAAACGTCGTCGTATTCCCGGGAAAACGTTACGAGAAACGACGTCGGTTTTCGCGGCAATTTCCGCGTCCGGCGCACACGCCGTACCTGCGCGCCGCCATCGCCGTCGTTGTTATCGCCCGCCGTCGAGCGCGCGCGAGTTCGCCCGTACCGTCCGACCCGCCGCCCTGCGGGCTAGCCGTCGTGCATGCGAACGCGCGCGCGCGCGCGCGCACTCACCGACCGTCGTCACCGTCGCCGCCGCCACCGTCGCGCACGCACGTCGCACCGTGTCCGTCACAAACGAGTCGGCGTCAAACAGCCGCGAGCACGCGTCGCGTCCACTGCACGTTCTCGTCGTCCCGCTTCACACTAGTTTTTCGCCACCCCGTATCACGCACGTACACTTGGCCGTCGTCGTACCCGGTTTTTCGCGCGCTTTTCTCTCCCGTCCCCTTACCATCCCTACACCCAGCCGTCCGACGTCCACGTATAATAAATAACGTTCGCCGCGCGAAAACGTTACTGAAACGCGCGTGTGTGTGTGGTGCGAACCGTACGAATACGCGCTCGCGCGCGCGTTCGCGTGTGTCCGTCCAAATTGAATAATAAATCCGCGTGCTTATTGTTGTTCGTATAACGCACCGGACCAACCATGGATTTGTCGGTTTTCAGTAGCATGCTGTCGGTCAACGGGCCGAAGGGCACCAGACGAGAAGGCAAGAAGTTCAGACAATACGCCGCGGCGCTGTCCAGTGAGTAGAAAACAAAAACGACGCGCGCACGCGCGCGTTATATATTTATTAATAATACGGTCGGCGTACACGATTCCGAATGCCGTCGAAGGGGGGCCCTCCGCCTAGGGATGGTGGATAAGCGGTTTCTGTCCGGACGTACGTCGGCGGCGTGGGTGGTTGGTGAGTGTGTACCCCGCCGCGACGTACGGTGTCGTCGTAGCGGCAACGGTGGCGGCGTCCGTTAGCGTGATCTCCGGGCACGTAGAAAACCGGTCTTTGTCCATGACAGCGGTAGTGGTGAGCTCCGGGTGTTTGAACGCGGTTCGTGCGAACGTCGCCGTTGCCCGGGGGACGCGGCGGCCGCGCCAGACAATGGCCCGCGGTTTTCTTCTCCGTCGGCCGGAGGAACCGAACCCACCGACGGTTGCCGGTATCGTTTCCATTATTTTGTCGTCGTTCGGTTCGACACGGGCGCGCGGGCGATATTGTTCGTTTCGTTGTGTGTCCTCTTGCGCGTCGGCGCGTAATCGTACGTTAAAATTGTACGTCACGGAGTCGCACGAAATTTCGAAACGGTTCTTCTCGATTTACGACCTAGGTCTTGGATGAGAGAGAGTTGATCGAACAACGTTTTGAGAAAACGTTCGGCAAAACCAATCGCCGCGAATTACGCTCGTGCGTCCGTTAATCAATGTGTCGACGTGGTACAAAAAACGACGGCACCGTACACGGAAACGCGGTGGCCATTTTCGATCTAGCGTGGGATTTGTTAACGTTCCGCAGTATCCTCACCCTTCCATCATCGTGGCTTGGAAAGAGTAACACGGTCGTCGATGCCGAAGGCTCGAAAAACGCGACTCGGGTAATGGCGCGCCTTAAACGTCCACGAGCTATCGCTCGACTTTCAGCGAGCATAATTTCGCCGACAGTTTTCGTCATTTCCGCCGTCGTCGTCATCGTCCCTGTGTCGAAATGGCGGCGCGTGATTCGAGTTATACTAATCGGTCGAGTAGGTGTACCTACGACGGGGGATTAGAATTATATTATTGCGGTTTTTTTTTTATGTTACGTTACGAATACGTCGTCCCGATATGCGCCGCCGTGTTTCGTACGACACGCGGTTTTATTATTGTCGTTTTAATAACCGTCGTTTTTCGTCATTGAACGACAAGATTTAAATGTCATTGAACATCGTGCGTGCGGGTCTTATTGAATAATAGTACGTATTCTTCGTCTATAGGAGTCTATATTTTCGGACCGCACAAAACGTGCCTAATACGATTATTATTACGATTCGCTCGCCGAGCGGGAACAATAATACGGAATTTTTGGAGGTTGCGCGGAATTTTCCAGTACGTGCGAACAACAAACGTAAGCGGCTCGCGTGGCATAACGTATCGCTCGCATTTTTATCGAACCACATCCGTGCGAATATATTCATAATGGGTTCGAAATTTTCGAACGTCCCTCATTTCATCCCCGCGGTGTTCAAAACGTAATATATATATATATATATATATATATATATGTACAGTAACACGCGGTTTTCGTCGACGTTTTCACACTGACAAGTTTCAGATCCATCCCCAAACCCGGCATTCTCCCAAATTCGCGTCAGTTTTATAACGTATACTCGTGTATATTAAAAGTTCCAACGCGAGTTTATTTCGAGCCATAATAACGACGAGACTATTAACGTGTACGAGCGCCCGAATCGCGTACATTGTTCCTCTTTTTTTTGGATCGACTTGAAATGTCCGTTTGAGGTCGATTTCGGCCAACGTAAATATCAACAGTTATTTCTAACACGCGCACGCGGTGTAAACGTCTCCGATTCCCGTTTGTTCGGTCGCTTTTTTCCCGTGCGAATTTGGCACGAACCCATCGAAGACGAATCCGCGTGCCGCCGGGTTGCGGGTTTTTATGGCAAGTGGCTAGACTGAAATTGAACGAAGTTCAATTTATAAGCACGACTACGGCCAAATTTAACAATCGAATTTCGATCGAACGTCGTCATATTATATATAAATATATACTCGTACGATAGTATACCTATTTTTATATATCGGTTTTTTCTTTCCGGTTCGCGGTAACGTAGACGAGACAGGAAAGGAGTGAATGGCGACGAAATTCGTCTACATGTGTATATGGGTTACACGCGCGAGCTTAAATCGTTTTATTGATAGTGAAAGTGGATAATACTTTTAAGTACACGCGCGATCCTTTTTACATACGCTTACGCGAGATACGCCATGATTTCGATTATGTAGTGTAGATAGAGACGAACGCCGCGCACACCTGCGTGTTATCGTTGTCGTTATCAAGGCTGGGTGAGTCAACAAATTTCTTGAAAGTTATTTACATTCGTTTTTGTTAACCTTAACGAATTAACTGGTAGTTAAAATACAAAATGTTCTAAATCGGTAATTACCGCGAAAAGACCTTTCCTAGCTAGGCGGCTATAAGATGCCTATATTTCGTGATTTATGACACCACGTATAATATTGATATCAAACGGATTGAATTCACCTTATCTCGTAATTTAAATTTTTCAACGTTATTGAATGTTTAGACTCTTGCAATACATTGGCCAATCTACCACTATAAAATCGTTGATTTTTCAAAACAATTACAATCGAACTCGTTGAAGTTTTAACGATAAATATTCTACAAAGCTGTGAAATGTTATGCGTAATGTTTAATACGAACATTGTTCCACTTGTTGATTCAAAACTGTAGAAAGTGTAAGTTATTATATCTCGTATTTGTTATTCTATATCTAAAGACTAGAGCCCGAAACTTTTTTTTTCAAAACCTGTGATCCCCTCACCCACTAACGAATTATTAATAAACCTGTAGAAATCGCTTATACTAAAAAAAAAAAACTGAATTCAGAACGTTTGCGATCGTTCGACGTGACGAAACCGAGTTTAACTTCGTTTATTTTAGATTAACGCGTCACGTTTCAAAAAAGAAAAAACTAACGTATACCAGGTTAATAAAGAAAAAAAACGAATAAATAATAACGTGTTCGAGTAACGTACTAATTGAAACGAATTAAATTTTTAAAAACCGAATTTTTACCGTTTTTTACTTGGAGTGTGTAATGTAGTGAAAGGACCGCGAAATAATTTCGTATATCCGTAATACATCCTCGCGTATTAAATATATATATATATATATAACAATCGGATTATACTTTATAGGTATATTGCGCGTTTTAACTTTCTGTTGGTTATTTGCGTTAGACGCCCCTTCTCGTGTACACGGTAACCGTACTCGAAGCGCGGACGTACGGGACACGATATTCTATTTTTCGCTAGGCCTGGCACAACAGAGACGGCGGGGCTTGGTTGTTATTATCGATGTTTTTTCGTAGGCGCTACCGAAATAAGAGTAAGGTATTCCTTTGATAACGATGGAGGATAATAAAAACACAGCGTACGTTTTCGACACGTTCCAAATAATATTCCCGGAGTCGAGCGATACGCGTGTTATTGTTGAACGAAAAGTATTGCGCTCGGTTTAAGTCCGTGCGGATAAAAAAAACAATTATGATTAGCAACCGTTAATCAATACGGTTAACAAAACACACATACAATTTTTAGTATAGTTCATACGATAATCGTGTTGGTTTGTCGTTGTTTACGCCATATTATCGTCGATATATTATCTGTATTATATTAATTATAGGTCACCTACAATTTACGAACACAATATAAGGCTGTTATTCTCTTCCCGCAGGTGATAAAAACTTTAATCGAACGTTACGAGTTTATATTATATTTTCTAGCTACGGCTTATTATCCAAGATAATTTACTGATACCGCCGTTTTCGTCGTAACTGAAGTTCCTTTTCATAATAAATCAATAATAATAAGTTTTCCGTATTACTTTACGATTACCGACTATCCGTTAAACGTGAAATATATATATTAGTAGTGACCGCGTATTTATGTGTAAACACTCCTTGGTGCTCGAATTTTCGAATAATTTTCGGCCCGGAATATATCGTCTGGTGTGTATTTACTATCTCTGTACGCGGAATACGAGTGTGTATTCGTAGCGCTGATTAGACTCTCCCACGTACGATTTTTATTTTATATCGGATACGCACGATAATTTTATTTCGAATACGACTTTTTCTGTATATTTCCTTTAGCGATAAAATTACTAACACGACTGTAAATAACTTCGTTCGACATTTATTGTTGTTATCCGGGGGAGGGTGTGATTGGAGTAAGAGGTTGGGTGAGAGAATGATAGTACTTTTGCTAACTAAAGATTTTTGTTCGCATACCGAAATAATACCTATGTGTGTGTGTGTGTGTGTGTGTTTGTATCTATGCTCGAGACATGTTCAAAATAATTATAGAATATAAATATATTTATTTATAATAAATATAAATAATAATCTATCGAAAACGTTTACTTTGTTTGAAAGCACATTGAAAGGAGGAAGGGAAACTTCTGCACAGTTTTAGACTTATATACGGTTTTCAACAAAGACGACAGTAGCGTAGCGTGTGTAGATATAATACATTGTTTTTGAAATATTCCTCTATACGTAAAAATTGTACGATATAGAACGTTCGATATATTGACTCAATGAATGATAATTTTAATTGTGTCAAGTGTTAATAATATATTACATTCTATTCCACTCGAAATTATTGTTTATTACACACGAAACTGGCAGAAAACAACGTATTTAATGACCGATTTCGATTGTTAATATATATAATTATTATACGCGCCTACGCATTCTTATATACCATTTAAAACGTTTATGATTTTTATCATAGTTCGATAAATTTGAAAAAAATAATATTATATACACGCCAATGATGCGATATACTAATGATTGTGGTAATCATTATTCGTATAATATATATATCAGCGCAATAATTATTATTTAGCCCGAATTTTAAGAAGAAAAATCTGTTCTCTTTTTATAAGAAATTATCCGTCGCGAGGATGGTTTTACGTGTTATTGAACATTAGTTATTTCAACACGTGTATGGATATATTTATTTTAACCGTGCGACGATTTGTGCAACGGCGTTACAGTGATTATTGTTTATGTTCGCGACGAAATTAAAACGTTATAAATAAATCGGAGGTATCAAAATCGTGAGGTTAGATTTTGTTTTGTGCGTCGTTTCGACGTCGTGACAATTTACACATCGTGTCACGGAACCCGTCAAGACCGTTTAAAATATAATTTATCCGCGTGTACTTAAAGTAATTATTACGCGGGTATATGTCTATGTATATATATATATATATATATATATATACACACATATATACATATATATTCGCACGCCCGTATATTATTATTTTGTTATTAAATTGCGACCGGCGGGTATTCATTTTCAAGTGAACCGGTTGTGCGAGAGGCGTAATTTTCGAATAATCGTCTATTTAACGAGAACTGTGTTATGACTCGAAAAATAAAAGCGTGTAGCGCACGTCGTAGCGAACCTCAACGTCTTCACGGATTTATCGATCGAAACGCGTTATCGCGGCGCGCTGGTCGTCGGCCGTCGCACATAATTCGACTTTATTTCGATTCCGCGTTAAACTATTATCGGCGTATCAATTATCTTTCGTTAATTATACAATGGCGGCTGCGTACCGTCGTCCGTATAATGTCGTCATACACCGCATGCAAGGTTACCCGGCGGCGGCCGGCGAAAACGATTTTCGCCGCGCTTAGGTGTAACAATTATCACGCGTGTGTACGTTATTTATTATGCCGCCCGGACCTTGGCGATTTTTCTCCTGTTTTCCGCGGCGTACGCGTTCCGTACACCCGTCACGGATGCACACTATCGCGGTATAACCGCGGCGGAGATATCATCGCTTAGGTACCTGTTTTTCAAGATAACTCCACTCGAAATTCATCAATTTCCTGATAACGGACGACGGTTAAAGTTTAACGATCGGTTCGTTGTAGAGACTATCGACGTAATTTGCGCGTAAACAACAGGCTTAAATACGTTTGTACAATAACCCGGAGTATAATATATTTATTATGTACTCGTCGACCTTTCGAACGATCTACGTTCATTAAGTAGTAGTGTGTACGGATTCGTCGACGCGATATTTCGTTAATACCCCGCGACGTCTGGGATCCGATGACGTTTGTGTGCTGTATGTTTACCGTGTACGAAAAATAGTCTCGGGCGCGCTCGTTCCTATTTTTTGCCCGATAAACTTCACGATTACGATACGCGGAGCTATTATACACTTAACGGTAAAATAATTGCACCGTCGCCGCCACTATTAATGCGCTTTATACGTCGGGTTTTTTCGTTCCGTACGTTTTGTCTCGATCGTATACGTGGTTTGATTTTGACCTTGATTCTCAGCATCAATCACGCTCCGCCGTATTTATTACTATTCCGCGACGACTGGTTTTTACATATACTACATACGCGTATGTGTATAATTCGAAAAAAAACTAAATACCCGAGTAATTTACGGGCAATCGTAAACGATATGCGTCGTATTAATATCGTAACGTAAACGTGGGCTACCGTGTGCGGTCCTTCAGGGAAAAATTGGCGTTCGTCCGCTACAATTCGGGGCGAGATAACATTTTATTGCCTGCGGCCAAACGATATTTTGGTCGTCGACGAATTTAACGTAAACGAAAAATACGCCGACGTGTTCCCGATCGACGTTCGTTAACGTGCCTTTGATTTTTTACGAATTCAAATCTAAAAGGAGGAGGGGTCGCCTATACTTAATTTTTGTGCCCGAAATAAGGTGTTAATTTCGGCCGTCCCTTAACTAGAATAATTTCGTCTCGTTGTACTCTTCCATGAATACGGGCAACATAATCATTATTATTCTCGTTGCCGACGTATAGCGTACAATGGGTAGACTCGCGACATACGAATATGTGTGACGTAACCACGTGGTTTTAGAACCGATTAATCAATAACGTCATCGTTCCCCCCCGCGTGTGAACCGTAATTGTTTTTATTATTTTGCTTTCAATCCGTCGAAAATATATTTAAAATTTTAATTAGGTTTTTTGATTGTAATTATAACACGTGTAAGGTATAGTTTTTTCTATCCGATCGAAAATATTTTACTTAATTAACTGTTGTCAAACGGGAATTTCGAAGTTATTAATATTTAATTACGGGAAAATTCGTTAGGCAGTTATGTTCGTTTGTTTGGAGTTATCAACTGATAATATGAATATTGAATTTTCAACTGCGTATTTATAATTGAATTGACTTAGAAAAGTTTGAACATTTTTAAACATCGAAAAAACGACAGTCGATAGTAGTATATAGATATAACATTACGTATATATATATATGGTTTGAACTCAACTTATCGGTTTTTTTTTTGGCAAATTCGTTCTTTACCATCTCAACGTTCTAACGATATCGATGCTTACTACTACTATGGCAAATTCCATAGAAATGCCCTCATTCACGCAAATCTTTTTGTTTAAAAACTAGCCTTTTCTACAATACCTAATGACCCTCCTCATCGTCTCAAACGAAAATAGCCGCGTGATCTTCTACCTAGAAATAATATATAATATCTTAATCCTATTCTTATAAACACATAATTAGAGTAGTGTCGATTGATATCCTCTTCTCTGACGTTGTCACATTTAGTAACTATTACATCATATTTACTAATTGTATTTGTCTGTATATAGGTTATATATTTTGTTCTACTTTTTAAATTAAAAAAAACTCGTCTTTTTCGATAATAAATAATTTTTTCGGCACAAATACGTATGTGTGTTTTATATCGCGATGGCGCATTCAACATTTGTTTTCATTTCTACGTCTATAAAGGTAAGGAAATGTTACGCGAGTATGATAGTATGTATCGTGCGTGATCTACTGTTGAATACGTGACGATCCAGCGAAACAAAAATTATTATAATACAAAACGGACTCGCTACGAAATTCGCGATTGGAACACCGTCGTTATTTTTCGGCGTACATTATGCACAAAAGAAGCGCGATCTCAGTTGAACATATAAATTGCCTGTGTGTGACGATGAAAACTTGTAGTTCTTGGGAAATGTGTAAATAAGAGGGTGGAAGGGCGTTCAATCTCCACGACGTACGTTTACCGTAGCTATAAATGGAAACATTTTGTATACATACGTCGATTTAATGCGAACGTCGTCTATGGAACGTTTGACGAGATTCTTAATTTTCCTACCGTACATTACGCAATCGCAATATCGATCGAATTAACTAAATTTCGTTCTTTGTGTATATATATATATATTTGCAGTACGTGGTTCGCGGTGGCACTTGTGCTGTTTGTACGACGAGTAATGTTCAATGATATTTACAAAGGTCATTTGTTTCCGTTTTTTTATTCGTATAAAATGTACATGTACCGTGGTTAGTATACTTTCGTTTCCTCCTCTCGTATTTGCCTACAGCAAATGTGAACATCAATTACGGCGAAAACGTTTTAGTTAATTATCTTCAAAAAGTTTACACCAGAGTAATCGACGTACGTACGTAAGAAATTTACAAACGATCGTGTCGACATTACTTAGATACGTATTATTTCGATATCATTCGAATTGACGGGAAAAAACATTTTTTTAAATCCTTATATGCGTTGTTTCGTCGCTTTGTACGTTGAACACTCGAACGGCATTAATTAATTTTCGTAATCGAATCGAGTCGATCAATATTTGTTGACATATTGTCATTTTAAACTTAACCTGTCGAGATCGTCTTTACCTATATACACGCGGTGCGTTTAAGTATTCGTTCCTATAATATTATAATCGATCGTTAAACAGAACGTTATCGAATGATAACGAAGCTTATTTTAATGTATAAACGTGACGTGAGAAAAGTGAAAAAAAAAATTTTTTTCGAGCGTGTCGTGCGCGCACGTCTCGTGATTGTAATACAATCGTGCGATCGTTATCGGGATTTTACTATATATACATATATTCAATAGAATGAACGATTAAAAATAATTTTCGCTTACTGCGCCCCTTGTTTAATGTACACCCAAGTGAACGTAGTACATAGGGTGACACAAAAGTCGTAATCATTTAATTGGTATTTTTATTTTCGCAATGAGGTGGCGGGGTTGATAGGCGAATTGGAAAATAATTGTGCTTAAAAATGGAACGTTTTAAGAAAATAGTTCAGTATGTGATTGGTCTCCACCGGTATTACGTAACATCGTTTACACGGGGATTGAGTCCGTGTCTATGTTTGAGGGTTGGCACGAAAACATTGTATTTTACGTGATCTCGTAAACCACGCGCGTCGTAAGATCCGGGGAACGACATCAACGCCGACTGAAGAAACGGAGCGGAGGACAGCTGTCGCACGAATGGCCATGATACAATGTTTGAAGGTATGCCCACAGGCCGACGTGACTTTCTACTCATCCTGTGTGTATACGGTCGCGTAGAGTCCGAAAAAAGAACGAAGTCAGCGGCGCGTCCGTTGCACACGTGGTCGTCGACGTTGCCGTCGACATGAAGCCATTCTCCACACAATACCGCCACCGATTCGATCGTTTCGTCCGTGAATGTTATTTTTTCGTACGTTTGAAAATCGTGGTTTTCTCATCGCCTCTTCCTGAAACGCGTTTACTTAAGTGATTTATCGTGGACGTCCGTTCCTAACAGAACGCGCAGATGGTAATATTATATATATATAAGCGTACAGCCGTGAGCAGTGTGGCCCTTGTTACGAATTGAATATATTACGTAATTTAATGTGCTCACGAGAAAGAAATGGTTTAAAATTTAATATACGTAACAAATTTAATATACAGTTGTTTTTGTTTTTCCATGTTAGAAATTAATCGTAAATTATATTATTGTTACATTCAATTCGTACGTTTATTATACGTATATTCCGAAAATTGAGAAAAAAATTCGGACGACTTTTTTTAATCCAATAGTGGACGCGTAAACTTCGAATTACGTACACTTTTTTAAGTTGTACGTAGATGTATGTACTTAAGTTTTTTCTAATACGATTTAAAGTTTTGCGTGTCGTTCAATACTTAATATTTTGAACGAGGTTTATAAGTTCAACAAACAGTGCCCTGATGTTCCTTCAAAGAAAAAACGTGGAAATTATTTTAACATTAAATCCCGAAAAGATGGTCTAAAAGTCTGGTGAAATTCGTTCTCGTTCGAAATGTACTTACACGAAACGCCTAGGTATATTGCGCGCGACACCGGAAACCAATAGCATTATTGCGTGTAGATGTATAGTTCACCACTCTATTGTACCAATCTAATTGTGTCACGTACGTACGCTTAAAAACGCGTATATTTTATTTTCCGATTTTCCAGTTCCGGCGTTTACCGTAATATCTCTACATACACGTGTACATTATTGACGTCGATAGCTCGTTTAGGTAACGAACATTTACAAATATCGACGTACGCTTATAATTGCGTAATATATCGTAACCGAACGGGGCTTATATTTATCGCGTTTATCGACGTAATTCGTATATTACGTATTCGGAAGTTTACCTATCGATTTTCTCGATGTATCGTACGCGACAATGCGATCCATTGTATAAAATACGGCGTTGTCAGTGTTCGAAAAATGCGTCGTTTTCATTATCCGAATGCTTGTGTGGTCGCGTGATCGATATTTTTCAAGTTCCGCCGGTGTTTTTTGAGCTATCAATTTTTTAACGGTTGGTTTATTTTCGTACGTTAACGTATGCGCAAACATAATACGGATTTACCGAATGCGTTTGTCGAGCGAAACATTCGATCAGGCATATTGTATATTATTAAACCATATACTTCGTATAAAAAGGCTAATTTTATATTTTCTGTCGAGTACGTATGTATATACATATACAGCGTATATAAATCATCGAAGTTGGAAAAAGATCGAAAAAACGACGACATTTCTTAAGTCTTAATGTTTTATAAAGGTGTCGACTTTCGAGTAAAAGCGCGCTGGTCTTCAAGCATTCCAACGATAGCTCCATTATCGAGCGACAACGTATCATAATTATTCAATAATCGTTTCCGACAATAATATTCTAAAATAGATAAAGGCGAAGTCGTTAACGTCGGTGTATCAAAAATCGTATGGTATGACTCAACGATATTTGGAAGACTTCGTGTACGGTTATTGTCTCGGCATTTTATTACGAAGGCGAAATTCGAAAGCGACGACTGGCGTCCCGTGTTTTTCCTTAGCCTCCCGACGTTTTTCATTTTTAAGCGAATCGTGATAACCTGCGCTTAAATACGCGTATTTCGGACGGACGTGCGTAACGGTAGTTCTTTTGTTTATTCGCTTTTTGTGTTGTACGATTGTGAATATCGAGGATCTGCCTGTTGTCATTGGTTTAACCCGGCGACGGCAGCAATTTAGTTTTTAAGCCACCCATTTTGGAAAAAATGCTAGGTGTGCGTGCCCGTCCGTCTGGCCGAACGTGTAGAGTTCGCACTCGCGACGCGTTTCGAGACGCTCGCCACTACTAACAACCGCCGTGCCGATCGCGCGCGACGTGTGCGCCCATAAATAATTCGGCCGGGCACGCGCGCGCGCGCGCTCGCCGAGCGCCGTGCCAACCTATATATCCGCTGCCGACGGATGACGTAGCGTAAAGTCGTCTCTCCGAACCTCCTCGCCGCGCTTCTTGTCACCACCATCGTATCTTTGTCCCGAACGAAACGATATTGCGTTTATTATTAGGACTAGGATGTTGTCGTAACCTCCGGGCGTACGTTACGTTACGTATAACGGTAAAAAAAAACCGTCGACAATTGAACGTAAAACGAACGTGCCCCTCGATATTTGTGTAAACGAAACGTGATCGACGACGAATCGTTTTTCCTAAGGGATGATGTTGGACGAATAATTTTGCGCGCACGCGCGTGTGTGTGTCGTTCTAAACGTATCACATCGTGCGAGAAACCAACGAAATGGATAGTTGATAATTTTGAAGAATTTTTACTCCCGTCACCGCTACATATCTAAAAACGATCGTTAGATTGTTGCGCGGTGTTAACCGAATTCAAATTCCGACGAAAGATATCGTCGGCCTTTCCTACCATAGGTTATCGCGGGAATCTATTTCGTTTTAATGATTTCACGTTCGAAAACGGGAAAACGAACGTCGGTGGCATTTCGTCGGAAATATCTAAAATCGTCTGTTCTCGCGATAACCCGGGAAACGTTGAACGAGATCGGAATTCCTCTTTTTTTCGCGATTAAATTTAGTTCGCTTTAACTATTGCGTAGGTCCAAAAACGGTACGAAAAGTATTTACGTTTCCGAAACGTAAATAGTCGCAACTAGCGCGCTTGTCCTTTACGTCCTTCAACGTTCGTGGCGTACTCGTAGGACGCGTAACAGTTTCCGCGTAGATTTTTCGTTACTATTGTCCCGAGTTAGACGCGGTTTTTGTATACGTCATATTTCACGCGGGCCAACAATAATTATAATAATAACGTTGGCGCGTAAATGTTTTCGCGTCGAATAACGTCGAGTTTTTTACGTACAAACTATTAAAATGAAACGAGTATAAGTATACCGATTACACGACGTCTCGCCCGATATTTTGCCGAAAAACGTTGATTAAAAACGAAAGGTTATCTAAAACTGCGGCAGTTGTGGTTTTAAATTGATATCACTTTACATACTTGTTGTGGAGTAAGGAGAATTCAATTTTCGAGAAAAAGAAAAATTGTATTTTTCACGAAAAACCGACCGGCTACGGTTCGAAACCCCGACGAAGTGTACGATCTCGCGACGGACGACGGTTCTTTGCCTGCCCTCGCCCCTTACGTCGTGTCGCGTACCGTTCGAAACCCGCGTCATTAATATACGAATCGTCGTACGATACGTCAGTATTTAAATTGTGATTTGCCAATTACATAATGTCTACGGTTCACAGAGAATGAATCGGTATTAAATAAACGAACAATTTTGGAATAAGGGAATAATCGAGAACATTTATAATATCGCGTGGAGTGCTGCACGCGCACCTATATTATATGTTTATGTAATACGTGAACGCGGGTGAGATAATTCGTCGTCGTTGTCGTTCGTTATTTGTTTGAACGGAAATACGAAATTCTGATTGCCCGTGATTACGAGGCGGGCGTCGTTTTAAAATTACGTAAATTTCGACTTGTATTCGTCGGAACGGTCGTTACGGTGTTTCGCCGGCACGTGTAAATGTTCGGCGACTGTTAATTTGTTGCCCGTACGTTTTTTTTTTTTTTGTTCGTTCGCCGTCGTTAATAATTATCCGTTTCGAGTGTACGCGATTTATGTAAATGCCGCGCAGTTAGGTGGTATAGGCTCGTTAATTATCGAAACGAACGGGACTCAATGACGTCATTCTCCCGGGCTATATTGTCGAATTGCGTTATTTCAACCAATTTAAACAGACCGCGCCGCTTTCCACCACACACACACACAAATACACACACACACACCCTCTATACACATCGCTTAGTGCCGAGCAGGACGCATCCCTATTTGTGAACTGAATAGCGTTCCAGACGCGATCGTTTTTACGGCAGTGTGGTCGGCGTATGCTCGGAATAATCGCCGTCTATTGTTGTTACTCTATTTATACGTAACAATTTTCATTGTCTCTCACTCGTCTTCTCAACCGCGTCGTAACGGTCAATTACAATTATTGTTTGTTGTCGCCGGGCGTATAAACAATACGTACGACATATTGTGCGTGATACTCGTTTTTTTTTATTTAATAGTTCTCACGACCGCGTTCGGTTCTTCAAAACGTTACACTACAATACAATTTCGTGTACGCCACTTGTCGATGGCTAATTGATATTGTGTAGCGTCGTTGTCTCGTCGTCCACCCACTCGTCGTTGATTCCTAAACAATGGACCCGCGTAATTCGGGCCGCACGAAATAATTTCCTCTCATATTTCGTCGTCCTATATACGTATAACGCGCATGCGCACATTAACCCTCTTAAGGAGGCCCTTGGCCAAAAAGAACGAAATTAATCGTGTTTTTATATATCGTATATAAAACAATCGAGAGATGATCGTCATCGTGTTGTTATTGTTGTAGTATTACACCCGTGAGTCGTCAATCGATTGACGGGCCGACCGGCAATACGAAATATTCAACAACGAAATGGCCTAACAACGCCGCCGAACTACTTTCTACTGGTAGTCCTATTGTGTATAACGCGATATTTATTTATACTTTGATCCGAAACGTCGATACACCATGGTGGCATTGGTTGTTATTATTCGTCGTAGCTATTATTATTGGGCGGCGTGGTAGTAGTGGGAAGGAAAGATTATCGCATTTCGTTTGCGAACGACGAGTTTTTCGTTATCGTTGTACGACGTTCAACAAGAGTTTGGAACATCTGGAGAGCAGCAGCAACAGTGGCAAGTACGGTCAAAACGCCACAGTAGTGTGGAACAAGGACGAAGTCGCGACCATCCGTTGTACGAGGCTACGGTCACACTAAACGCGTATTACAGACTCGAAAAATCGCTTTTTTACCTTTCCGAATTTGTTGGAGACATTCGGCGCACGTGATATTTGTACGGTCGGAGTTTGATTCGAACGCCAATACACGTCGTATGATTCATTATTATCAGTAGTAGTGGCGTCGATATGTGTCACGTTCCGAGTAATTTGTATTTTAACGTACAATTTTTATGGGTTTTATTTACCTAACCGAGAAGATTTGCGAAAATCGCACGGTTTTTGGTCGTTTCGAGCGAAAAAAAAACGCCCGTAATCTAAAACGCGTTTTAAATAACCGTGTATATGTATATGTGTACGTGTGCCGTGGTGAAACCAGCCCGTCTTAATATCAAAAACGTGTCGACGGAACATTTTTGTTCGACAACACGTGTTAATACCGGAAAGAAACGTGATTGCCGTCGCGTAATAACGATAACCACCTGCGGTTTCGTCGACGATTTTCACATGAACTAAAATCAATTCGCGAAACTAGCGGTGGTCCCTGGCACCCAGGACAGCTAACTGCCCGCTTATCGATAACTAAGACGGATTAGCGATCCGCCATGTTTCGACAACCGTTGTACGCGAACGGAACTGTTGAGTATTGAATACAATGAGCGTTACTCGACATTTTTCTTTTTGTACGAAATATTGTCGCAGTTTACACAAACTGTTTAACGGTAAAACAGTAATCGGTCTATTATATGGTTATATTTTACATTACATTTCTCAATCTATCCAGACGTTTTATAGTCTTCTTTTCCAGACTACGTATTGGTCATAATTTCCTTCCCAATCACTCCTACCCGTCTCTCTTTTAATTCCACTCTTTTGTGTAACTCTAATTCTAGAAAGGTTGCATATGGTCTTAACAACCATATTTTCTTCTCCTGTCCCTTTCCATTCTCTTCTAGATTAGCCTTCCTCTCCTATTTTGTTTCCTAGGATACTCATTCCCCGATTTCAAATTAACTCGCTTTTTCAACCTCTCATTTCTTCTGTCATTTTGTTCGACACTAGCGGCAGGTTTCTTTATTTAATTTCACATAATTGTTCTTCTTTTGTTTTATAAATAGTTTTTAACTATAATAGAATTATTTCTAATAGTTAAATAAACAAAAATAAAAAACTCGTTCATTAAGAAAATAATTGTTTTATTGGCAAACTAAAAGAAGCGTTTGTATTAAACGCCGATTTACTTTTCAGTATTTCGAACGTTATTGAAAAGTATTAATTTACAATGCTAGACTCTTGTTTCACAATATACTTAGTCACGTTTGTTAACGTTAGTTTTAAAACGAAATATTCACGTACACTAGATAAAATTGCCGATTCAGTTTGTTCGAGAACTTTACCTTTTTGTTAGTACCTGAAAGTGGAACATAATTCGATTACGTTTTTTAGAATTTCATTAAGAACGAACGTTTGTTCGAAAACGTGAATATTTTCCAAAATTCGCGGCAAAAGTTTTAGTTACGTAAATAATAATAAATATATAAAATACGTAATATAAATTATAACGTATATACGTCGAAACCTATCTCATTTCCTCTCTGGTTAATGCCCTCGGCGCCAGCATATATAAAAACGTTACAGTGTTGGTAGTACTTAACAGAATGTGCATTATTATTATTATACTTACACAGTGTGGTGGTTTTATTATACTTGTGTGTATAAATCCGACTGTGAGCGGTCCGGCATTATTGGGATTCAATATATAAATGGAGAATGACATGTACATGATTATACATCTTGGTGGTCGAGCGATGGCGGACGACAATGAGAGTACAATAAGAGATAAAACCGCGTTCTTGTAGGTTTTTTCCAGCGTATCAAAGTCCGAAACACTTCCGAAAAAATAATGAAATAAATATCGACGGGCATGTACACTACGCGAGATATATTTCCGCGCGAGTCTTCGACCGCAACGCCTCTCGTTCGCGACATATTAATATACAATTAATATATTAATATATTACGTATACAGAGTGATAGTTTTAGTTTTAGCACCAACGATTATCTGTCAAGAGGCTTTGATCGAATTTTTTTCAGCGGTCTTTTGTTTTTTTTTTTTTTATTGTATTACGAAATTGTTCGAGAAACATTTTTATAATCGTATTCTCTCACACGTTAATTTTTTTAATTTCCAAACAGCAACCCGTGATTTGTATCGACACCACCTTACTCAGAATTGAAACGAACGATTATTTATCGTATTTCGGGTCGTGGAGTAATCGCCTGTCGGGGGTAGTTTGATGGACACGGTAACGGTACATTTATTACAATGACAATATAATATTAAAACCACCGGGTGCGTGCTGTTATCAGGTCGCGTGTTTACCCCAATCATATACATTTACGTTAAAGTGTCTCCAGGAGGCTAGGTAAATTTTCAATAGCTCCACGCGGCTCAACTTAGTTGCCCATTTGAACGCGATTCGAATTCAAAGCGCTCGTTGCTCTGGAAATGTTCGTCGAATTATAAATCCGGGAAAATACGTGTATGTTCGTAAAGAATTTA
This sequence comes from Geopemphigus sp. TES_GeoC_2020, assembly GCA_025469175.1. NCBI lineage: Eukaryota > Metazoa > Arthropoda > Insecta > Hemiptera > Aphididae > Geopemphigus > Geopemphigus sp. TES_GeoC_2020. The sequence goes on from JAIPRN010002197.1 coordinate 19,612, forward strand.
CAATTAAAATCGCGGATTGTCGTTTTAAATTGAAAGTCGATATAATTACATCATATAAGGGACGGGGGCGAAAATATAAAAATTGCGAAGGAAAACGCGGAACGGGCGAAAAATTTTCTAAAAACGTAAACAAATTATTCGTATTTCTTGAGATATAGATTTGTTAGTGATAACAATTCGCCCTTAATATATACGTGCTTGTGTGTGTGTGTGTGTGTGTGTGTTTAAATAAATATTGACGGAGAGAGGGAAAAAGAGAACGCAATTATTTTTGACGAAACTTTTTCGAAATGCTCGAACGACTTTTGTTTTGTTCCCACGGTAATAATCGGGACATGGTACGCGCGATTTTTTTCGTCGTTTTTCCGATCATTTTGTAAACATCTCTATTCGTTACACCCGTTTAAACAACGAACGAACGCGATCGGCCTTTGGCCCGGATAATTTTCGAAATTATTAGCGGAAATAGTTTTCGACCACAATCACAGTGATCACCCCGTCGTTTCTCAAAAATTCGTTTTCAAGTTACAATTTTCCAACGACTAGTACAATACCCACGAGAGTAAATATTATTCGATGCTGAAATCCAAATAGCGTCTTACAGATGATAGAAGGATGTAACGTTATATTTTATTATTGTTTACGCGTTTGCGTCGTCGTTGTTTACGTCATTTTCGTCTTTTTTTTTCCCCTCCGTTTTTTCCAGCTTCGAAACGTGTACGACAAGGACGCGCCTCTCCCCTTACACCGTCCTCTAAACATTGTTACACGAGAATTTATTATTATGTTTTAAGAATACGAATTCATTTTTTTTCGCTAATTAAATTTAACCATATACAAATACAAGTTCGTCGCCATCATGTACACACACACACACCCAATGTCTCTGTATTGTCATGACATGACCATTACCTAGGTTCGGTTCCGAGGTCAAGGTTTTGTTCGCCTTTATAAGACGTGTATGTGTGTGTGTGTGTGTGTGTGTGTGTGTGTGTGTGTGACTGTATTCCATCGGACTTCCGCCGTCGACGATTTCTGTAATTTATTCGTTTCTATTGACACTATAGGACCATATTGTTTCATTGTGTACGATTAATTCGTCGTATTTCGTTTACGCGTTGTACGTCTGGTGAGTATACCAACGCACGCGTACGTTCGTTAATAATTAATTATAGTAGGTAGTTTCAAGCGAAGCGTCGATTCGGCAAGCCGTTTATATGGCGTTCGAAAATCGATTCGTGTTATTCGTTCACAATATTATTATTCCGGGTGCCCCGAAATGTTAGAAAACACGTTTTTCTCCAATCGGTTTGTCAAAAAAGATCCATCGCGACAATCGCATTTTTAGCCCAATGTTGCCAAAAATGACGGTGTATTCAATTCATTCGTACCCTTCCATGGTTGGCGTAAATTAAATATCGTGTGATTTTCAGACAAACGTTTTTTGAGTTGCGCACAAGTCTCTGTACATTTTGACTTTTATCAATACGGTTTTTTTTTTAAACGCGTTACATTTTAATTCTGACGTAACGTGTAACATGCACTTAACCTGTGGTGTCAAATATAGCGAAGACGGGAAATTAACCTACTTTACTTTTATTTACGTTCGCGATTTGTATATTAGACACGAAAGAACGTTCATTACCATTGACGCGTGATAAATGTACGCTTTTGTTGACTTTTGTTCCCGTCGTTCGTTGGGTTCGTGACCTTGGACAATTTTCTAAACCATCGGTGGCCTTCTACGTTATTTCCCAACCGAAACGGAAACGATCAAATACGTTTTACGACGTCTTAAATATATTTTTGTTCGAAGAACATTCGCCGTCATCTGGATCAAGTAGGGTTTATATTAGTAATTTGTTCGGTGTTACTACTTACGAAAACAAGGCAAATGTCGCTACTGGGTAGTTTTCGAAAATTATCGCGCCGTTCCCCAGAATCATTTTTTAAATCGGTTCGAAATCGTAATTTCGGACATGTTTCGAAAGATCGCGAGACATATAACAGACGGCGACTAATCCTAAACTATCGTTATTCGTTTCGTTTTTACGATTGGCCAACCCAGACGGCGGCGGATGACTTCTTCGACAAGTAAAGTCTTCCCGAGTTCAATAGTAACGCGTCCCCATTACCCTTAGTTAGTTATTTCTTCGGAATAAAAAATGCTTCGATGTTTAAAGACGATATGTGTGGGTCTTCCTAAATGCCCAAAACGAATATGTCCTCATTGTCCCAGGCGGAGGAGCAACAATGAAAAACTCTACCAATCCTTTCCTGTATGTTGCGGGCCTTGCATACTTCGCCCACCCCCTTCCGAGCATTCTACTCAACTTGAAAAAAGTGAGAAAACGTACGTTTATGCTGTCCGAGCAATATGCGTGACAATGCCACAAATTGTTTAATTTACGCGTCATCGCGACACTGCAGTGTGGTTATTCGCGTCGTTCAATTATATAGTCGTCATCGTTTAAATAATAATAAACGAACGCAATATTTTACGCGTATTGTTCGTTCCCGTACTAATCATTCTCGTTGTTACAACACTCGTGGTCACAAAGTCGCCATCCGCGTATTTTCGAGTTGGCAACGACCATAGGCACGTGCCTTTAGTGGTGGGCACCTGTTTCGGTGACAGGGAAGTAGCTGTTTAACTTCTATTAATATTGGTTCGCAATTTGGTACTATTCGCGTGGCCTGGAAGATTTTTTTTTTGGAAGGAGGGGGTTGAGCAACGTAAGAGTTCAAAAATGATTGTTGCCCTGTGTAATACGTACCGTCGTCGCGTATCTTTTTTTTATCTACACTCGTGGTCAGATTGTCGAAATAACAATTGGATTAAGTAGCACTACGTACGCAAGAGATGATACCGAATTATCTTTAGGCGTTTCAATAACGCTATTTAACTATCGTTATTTAGGTGAAGGAGAAAAACGTCGTCAACGCGATTGAACTATTGAAAGTTCCACGAACGCGTCGTCGAAGTGACACGACTTACGCGGTTAATCCGCTGTATCGTCGTGCTTACGGTATTGTCGCGTACCGTTGAAATATTTCGAAATAACTCTCGTACTATCACCTGCACACGTGTTTTCACAAAATAGCGAGCCATATGTTATCATTAAATCACTCACCTTACGCTTAGGGGGCACTTGTACACTTGTATCGGTTGGATTAAATTTGATCGTGAATGTAACCGAGTGACAAACAAAAATGTCCGTAAACGCTACTCGAATAAATTGTTCACGACTACAATACTACGTCGATAATGCGGATAATTTTATCGGTTTTTATTTTTTTCGGCATTTTTTGTTCGTTAAATACGTGTAATTAAAACTACCCGACGAGGAGAATCGAAAAGCGCGCGTCAAATTATTGGTGCCAGAACCAAGTACGATTTGTCACCAGAACGTCCGCGGTGTAACCTTCTACACGAAAAAGCGTTGAAAGACAATGTTCAAAAACACGTCGTCGCAATAACATATACGCTCGCAGAATCGTAAAACGCTCGCGATTAAAACGAAAATAAAGTCAGTAACGATTAATTTCGAGGGCGTATCGGTTTTCTTTTAGAAGGGCGGCGACGATGACGGTGGTCAGAAGGACGTGTGAACGGTCGTAACGTTTATTACGCAAACGGCGTACATGGAAAAAAAAATGGTAATTCCCGACGGTATATTACAACCGCCGCGAAGGTGCGCTCGTAACTGGGGTCCACAATTACGACCTCGAACTTATTATTGTTCGTCCCAAGGAAAATAATCAAAATGTATTACGCGGAGAGGACGGTGTTTTGGCGCACGCGTACCCGGACGACTCGTCTATTTAAATCTCGTAATATATATTTCGCGTGCAGACGACCCGCCGAGTTTTAACGGACGTGTTACGGATTAAGAACCCAACGTTCTAAGGCCACGACGACGTGTCACGCGTACGTAAGTACTTTCGGTTGTTCCGGCCGTATAAACGCGCGAATTTCGAAACGCTTAGGACACGACGACACCGGAAGATTGACGAGTGCTTACGCGCAAACTGTACCCCATCCACCGACTTCTTCGGCCTATAACGTATAGCCCCCGCGCCCGGTGGGAGGGACACTTACGTTAACGCGTAAAGCGTATTTTTCGGCGTTCTATTGAGTTCCGGCGAAAAAATAACGATACACCGCTTGCGAACCTCACCTTGCCCACTTATGTGGCAATTAATACGTGGCGTTCGTTACGAGACGAGACGCCGCCAAATGCGCGGATATTATCCCGTCTCGTTTTGCTAATCGTTTCCGTTCGGATTATTGTTTCAATACCCGACGTTTTAATAATACGGGTCGTGTTGGTGAACACGCGTGCCTGGATAACGACGATATAAAAAAACTCTCCCGATTCGTTGTTTCGCCGCCTTTCCCGGGACGTTGTTTTTCCGGAATGAAACGTGTACGCCGTGAACGTATATTGGTGGCGCTGTGCGTGTTTTTCCCGTCGGTCGCGAAGGCTTTCATAAATTCCGGAATCGCGTCGCGTCCAGCTATAAACGCGCGTAATTTTTCTATTTGTCGTGTTTTAGCCGCGCTCTGTGATTGTGTCGACAAACGTCCGTGTTGTCCCTCGTAATATTTGCGACCAAGTCGTTTTGTTTACATCGCGAACCGCACGCGTACAATCGGTACACGTAATACATCGTTATCGACCTGTTATTACGGAGAAATAGCGTTCGGTTTTTTTTTTCGGAGATCGGGATCGTCCGGCCAACTTCGAAACTTACGCGTTAGTTTTATTCGTCAATAACGTACGTAATCGTTGGTGTCCTTCGTGAACGTCATTCGATTCGATTTTGTACTCTACTATATAAGTTCAAAAAAAAAAATGTCCGTTTCATTTATACGCATATGTTTAGTCGGCCGTGTATGTTCGCCTATTTTTGATACCCGCAAACAGTAGGTAAATTATTTATTCTATGAATTTATATTAAGTTACCGCAGTTCCGTATCCACATTCATATTCCGTCCACGCAACTTCGCATGTCGTATTTTCCAGTCCGATCGTTACCAATTTATATATATATTTGGTCGGGCGAGAAATTCGTTTTTATAATATCGTACTTAAAAAATGACGGAAAGCCGACGTTTCGTGTATAACGTAAATGTATTACTGTACGACGCGCGTTATTAATTTATCGCGTAAATCACCGCCAGCGTTTGCCGGACTAAATATAAACCGTGCTACTTGGTGTTCTAAAAAAAAATATATCGGTTCGGCCTTATCGGCAGGTGGCCCGGGGGTTCGAAAGTGGAAAACATATTCCACGAATATTAGCCGCGAACGAGAGGTCGTCGTTCACAGTCCGCGTAGCCGACGTCGTCGCAAACATAAAAGCTCGCCCGATCTGGATAGCGTCGTGGGTAGCCCTCTTAATCGGTAGTCCACACGAGTTGGCCGGCAGTTTGGCGTTTACTCCGTGTAGTTCGAATATTATTACCGCGAACCTCGTGTTCTTCAATTTCAGAAAAAAAAGCCGTACAATTGAAAGTGTTATCAATTTTTTTTCAAAAACTCCCTTCGAGCATTATCGACGTTTTCGAAATCGACGGACTTTTCTACGCGTTCTATTGCGCCGCCGAATAATCGGAATTCGCGTTTTCGGAACGTTCGTTCGTAAAATTTTCCCTCCACTTCACCAACGTCGACGACTTGTAATAACTTCCGGGGGATCGTCCGAAAAACCGAAGCCGTTAACTGACCACTGGTGTCGTGTAACAGTGCTATAGGTACTAAACGAACGTGTTTAACAGACACGTCACTGAAGATTATTGAAAATCCAATACACGTCGTTCGCGAAAATCCCTTAAAATCAATAAATACTCCCGATGACGGTAAAAAGTGACTCGTCGGGTAGTAGACGTACGTTGTATCGTCTCGAGTGAAATGTAAATAGTGACCGTTATATGCTTATTACCGAATTTACATGTGTTGCGCTGTAGATTGTGTACACATTCGGGAATAAAAAACTGCCTATCTTTCGACGATTATAATAAACGCGTGTGTGCGCGCGCACACACACACATCAATATGCATATAGACGATGACGATTTTTAGGCGAATGGCAGAGTGATGGGAGAAAGAGGAGGAAGGAAGTTAAGTCATCGACGTGTCATGGTACCTCCCGGGTACTGTTATAGTAATAAAAGAGATAAAAACGCGCTCGACGTACAAGCGTTGGCCACGCCCGTCGCGATAAAGATAACAGTTGATTTCGTAATCGGGGACGTCGTTTTATGCGTCGAACGTTAAAAAAATATATCAAAAAACGTCCCGGACGTACACGTCGTTACGCCGGCTTTTTTAAACTTAGGTCGGGTTTTTCGTACCGCAACTCCCGCCTCATTCGTTTGCTTTTTCGCCGCCGACCGGGTGACGTTTTGTTTTTTAAATTCTACCCAACGTTGTACTTTAATACGCACGCGCGTTTCACTTATCGTAATAGTCGCGCGTTTTTCACTAATTGGTTCACGCGTAATTGTCGTACGACATACCCGAGTTATCTACCGCGTTTCGTGCTGCGTAAAAACCACCGCATTCCCGCCCGCTTAAGTACCCATACGGATGCACGGCTTTTACACGCGGGATCCGTGTTAAAGGGGGGAACATTTTGGGGAAGATGCGTCATTTGTTGGAAAACGTCGACGATGTTTTTCGAAAAACTATTCGCTTTTTCTTTCGGATCGCGTACGTTTTTCTCGACACTGGGGAATAACCGTTCTGTTCGTGCGGTTCAGTCGCTGCAGCACGTTATTATTCCGTTTCGAAACGTCCGTCGTTATTTCGTTACGAGTGGAGTTGTGTCGTCCCCGGGGGGCCGGTCATCCGGTTAGTTTTCGCCGCGAATTTGTTTAATCGTCGTCGAATCGAACACATTGGTTAATGTCGTTGTTGTACGCACCCGCAATAACGACGTAATATGTGACGGCGGGGCCTGTCGTGTCATTCTATATAATCGTAATCGTCGCCTAAAACGGTTTAACACGTACGATCGTGTGTGTGTGTGTGTGTGTCAGCTGAGACACATCACTGCGGAACAGTGTCGAAACGTTTTCGCGTGTTACCAACGTCCTGATGAAAACGACCGTCCTAACATACCGAAATCGTTTTCGTTGTATTACGCGAAAACAATTCGACACTGTTCCGCGGTTATGTGTCTGAGCTGAGAACGCGTTTCGTGCGCGAAATTTTAAGAATCTCGTCGGTATTTAAACGCGCGCGGAAAGGCGTAAAATTGGGATTTTAAAATTCAAAATATTTACGGTATTCGCGTGCGCGCGCACGTATGTCCGAGAAAAACGAAAGAGAATAAAATCCGAATTATCCGTACACGATTTGTCGGCGTGTTGTAACGCGTGCGGAACAATATGTACGATTTATATGTATGTATATATATATATATATATATATATATATATATATATATATA
>JAIPRN010002198.1:0-33496 GCA_025469175.1 Geopemphigus sp. TES_GeoC_2020
ACTCGTCGCGCGCGCTTTTTTTTTTTTTTCGTTTTACCCTTTTTCCCGAAAAACGATACTCGCGGATTTCGGGCGGAACGCGACGCGTTTTTTCGTGTTGTACCGTTCGCTCGCGCCACGCTTTTTATATATATATATATTATACGTGCACGCGACACGTCCCGTACGCTCGTCGACGGATTACTTTCAACGTGTCGTGTACGCGCGTTACGTTACCGTCGTAGTAAATATATACATATACGTGTATGATACGCCGAAAAAGAAAAAAACCCGTCGGCGTAATACCGTCGCGGCGTTTACGAACGAACGATTTTTCCCACAGGTTTTCGTCGTGCGCGCGTCAAACGCGAGAGACACGACGACGACGTATAAAAATCGTGTTCGCGTGCACCGGAGTCGAACGAAGATTGTCGAAAATATAATACGGCGCGCGCCCGTAAACGCGTTATAGACGTCGCAGTGTGTACCCGACAGCTCGTTTTGTACACGCGTGTGTCTGTGTGTACGCGTGTGCGTGATTAATTTTCTACATGAATGATAAACCCACACATACACCAACGATTTAATAGTAATAGTAGTAGTAGTAGTAGTGGTAATCGTGTATCTATGGGCACGTTCAGGTGTGTAGGTACTTTTTCTTTTTAAATTCGACGAGGAACGGCCGACTAGAGTATGTCGTGTGTGTGTGTGTGTATACCGCCCGGGGACGGAAATGTGTCAAGTGCCGACGACAGACGCGGTTCACGGTTTTCGGAACGATAATTTCCAGTATTTTCTCGTGTCTTCTCGTTTCCCGGGTCGCCCGCAGTCCGATCGTCTCCTACGTCGTTTTCACGTTCTCCCGTACGTACGTGCGCGTGTACACTTACGGCGCGTCGGGCGAATAAAAACAAAAAAAAAAAAACAAAACGGACCGGCGAACCGGAGGAACGGCGGAGAGGGATATTTAATTTACTTCTTGTCAGACTCGCGCGCGCGCGTGCGCCAGTACATCGTACACTTCCCGCAGAAACGACGACGACGGAAAACCTATGAATATTATTATATTATTACTACGAACGCTCGCCGGTTAGGCGGCAGGACGGACGGCGTTTTGTGAATCGATAGCGGGCCCGACACGGTCGTACGGTACCACGTCGTATACGAGGTACGCTTACGGATCGTCGAAAATTGTATCCATATTCGCGAAATACAAAAAAAATGTTTTCGTGTTTTCCGGTGTTTCAATTTTAACTTTTCGAAGTTGAGCAAAAATAAAAACAACGGACTCGCGACCGTAAACAATTTCTCGCGCCTGCGCGGACGTGTGTGTGTGTGTGTCGAATGATACGTGCGCTGTTAAAATCGAACGCGGCGATTCGCGATACGATTTTCGCGTCTTGCCCGACCGTAATGTCTGTTGGTCAATTCGTCCGCCGAACGGCGACCGTATCTCCGGATGAAGGACTCGAACGCGCGTTCGCCGTTGGTGGTCGGTATTCCAGACGTTTAAACGAAGAAACGTCGAACGCGACGCCAAAAAGCACCAACCGGGCCGTTTCGGATTCGTGGCTACGAACCCAAGACACGCTTAGCGACCACGCGCCGAACGGTCCCGATCACGAATCGTACCGGTATCGGCCGGCTTTGCGTTCGTCGCGCGGATATCCGTCCGGAACGGTACGCAGTACCGACGGACGAACACAGGAACGGTGGGAACGGCGTCGAATATACCGGACGATTTTCGGGAGTAAAATAAAAGAAAAAAAAATCGTCTCTCCCCCTCCCCATCTGAAACAAAGCGGTGGCGAGATAACGCGCGGCAATACAATGAACCGGGCGATACGTGTTGTCGCGGGGAACACGCCGTCCGAACGGACACGCGCGCCTCGCGGCTATCGCCTTCAACCGCCATTCGTTCGCCAGTCGACCGCGCACGGTGGTACGGTCGCCGCGAACAACCGTCGCGTCCATACACCGCGCCCTCGTTACATTATTCACTCTCGCCGCCCGCGTTATCGGTCGTTTAATCCGCGCGATACGATCGCCGACGACGTCCATCGGTTTCAGCGTTGCTGACGAACGCCGTTGTCTTATCGAACCGACGGCGACGAAACGTCGGTGGGGACCGTCCGGCTACCCTAGCGTGGGTGCGCCGGAAGGGCCGGACGTCCGCGGCTAACGGGACCCGGCGGACGCTCGGGGCGTCTAACGCGCGGGGAAAAGCAACGGCGGTTATTCCATTCGTCCCCGTCGCGCACCGGACGGCCGGCTACGATATACGTTCGGAATACACGGTTGTTTACCGGCACGGGACCCGCGACCGCGTGTAAACGCGCGGCGTCGAAACGAATTAACGGACCACCGACCCGAACGAATCGGACCGACACGGTGCGCGCGTGGTGAGCGCCCCCCGTTCACGTTTCTCCGTGACCGGCCCGTGTCGGTGTTTGCCGTTGGTCACGCCGTCCGGGGAACACGCGGGTCGCCATTTCCGCGCGCGTTTCCAATTCGTAACGTGTCGTTCCTTCGCGTTCGCCACCTAACCCGTCGCCGGCGCCGATCGTTCATTGTCTCGGTCGGCCGCCAATTCACCACCGACGGTGCGTGCACGCAACCGGGCCCGTGTCCGTAGTCCACGTAGCGTAACGCGTGTGATAAAATATACGAAAATGCCGCCAACGCCTCGTCTTTACCGTTCGTGTAAATCGTTCGCCGACACCTGTGCCGCGAACATAGCGCGTACGAAATATATATTCCATTCAACTAGTTACGAAACACTACGGCGTACCGTTAGGACGGCGCGTCGACGATTCAACTACGGTTCGAATCCGACTCGGATTAGTGAAACCGACACTAGTCGTTTTCCCGGCCGGGCGGCGTACACGGTGTGTAAGAACGTACTAGTTCGTCGACCCATCCGTAGTTCGCGTTGAAAAACCGACCGAGTCGAAACACGTGCGCGTTCCGAGACAGTATTCCCGGAGCCGTACGGCCCGGGACACTCGGCCGCTAAATTCTACTTGAACAGTCACGTAACGCGCGGTCCTGTGACTCCGCGCGGACGTGCTACGTTTCGGCAAAGACGTTCCGCGAGAATTATTCTAGTCTCCCGGTTTTTTACATATTTACGTACGTTGCCGTCTCGCCAAACGTATACCGCGAAACCAGGAATCGCGTACGGTTTTAGGAAAACCGCGTCGACGTGATTAGGCGAAACGAATTTAACGCCGTAGTCGATGAACGTAATTACCTCGAGTAGTATACTACCGTTCGTAACGTGGTCGATTTAAATTTTATATAAAAAAAAAAAAAAAACGGAAAATTACCGAAAATATTACTTCGCGACGATCACGTTTCGAAAAATAAAAATAACGTTAGCCCTGTAAATATATATATATACGTGGGATTGTAAGAATTCGTTTTTCTATCGTGTACACATACACACACACCCTACTTTTTCTATCTCTCGCCGAGCCTCGCAGGTCCGGACGAACGATTTTTTTTCCCCGTTTTCGGAGGGCGATAAAGGTCTTCTGGGCCGGACGACCCGGACCGATAATAAATAAAAAAATAAAAAGGTCGAGCCGGGTCACGTGCACTTCGGTCGGGTTTCGCGTAGTATACGTTTGTATAGCTATACACCAAGTCCGGTGCGTGTAGCGCCGTCGTACTCTTAAAATATCGTATTGTTCGGAGTCTACGGCGACTGTTATCGCCGCCGGTGCTTGGCCGGCGACCGTCGTTCCCTCGTCCGTACATAAACATATATATATATATATAAATAAATATCGGTAGCTTGATTGTAAGAGGAGGGTCGCGTTTTCTACGCCATCGAGACGTTGTCCCCGAAGGGTTACGGTGTCGTCGAGGAAGTAGCGGTTGAGTGCGCGACTTACAGAAACGTACGCGACCTACCCTACCTAAGGCCGCCCTAGGGATTACCGAGTTGAAATTTGATATTAAGTTACTTTCAACGCGTTACTTTGCAACGGTTTGAACTCGAATAGCGTTACAGATAGACGCCGGCAGGTTTCGCGGTATTTTCGTTAGTGTTGTTCGTTATGGCGAAATGGCGACTTTCAACTAAACCGGGTTAATTTTTTTTTTCCGAGCTAACGGAAATGAACGAATCACGAACCGAGGGAACAAACGGTTATCTCGTCCGTCGTATCGTGCGATATTTATTTCGGGGCAGCGAACCGTTCCGGTCGCTAATCGCCGACCCGCGGACCGCTGAAATCGAAAAATACGAACGACGTAAGTAAAGACTCTATTATCACTCGGCCGACCTTTCCGCGGTCGCTCCGGGTATACGTGGTAAGCTCGACGGTATAATAACGGGGTTTTTGTCGATTACGCCGAAACTTCGCGCAAACTACCCCCGGTGTCGATACGTACCCCCAAAGAAGAGTTTTGTTCTCGTTGACTTCGCTTAGGCACATAACTGCGCTTTGTAGGGGGATCGTTAAAGAGTATTACGTCTACGACGACCATCCGTACCGAACACCGCGCGCTTCCGATTTTCCCCCGAGCGGCATGCGGGCCGGCCGAAGTGATTACCCCACGGAGATAACAAAAAGACTCGCGCCCATAAACCGCGGCGTATATATGCGCGCGCGTGTGTGTGTGTGTGTGAGTGTGATTGAAAAAAAAACCGTCCGGACAGATAAGTTTCTTAAAGGAAAAAAAACCATTTCCGAACGTTACGTATAACCTCCGCGAATATTGGACGATTATTATCGTACGCTCGTTACTATAATATCGCGCGTGACCAAAGGGCTCGTTCGTAATCCCTTAGAAAATCTCGGTGGCGTTAGTCCGTACGGCACGGCGCTGAACCTTCGAAACGCGAAAACGTCGACGGCGTTACGGACGTATTCTCTCGGTTTTCGTAACGAAATGGACGATTTTCGAAAACAGAATTTTCCGTATCGATAACGAAGTAAATACCTGGACGTGCACGCCAGCGGCTTTTTGTACGAACGCAAATTTCGTTCGTGCTCGAACGAAATTTCTATTAAAAACTCAAGGGGTCGGGCGGTCTACCGGCGATCGGTTTAAGCGGACCGAGCGCGGACCACCCGTTTTATTCGGTAATCGAATTAAAAAATTTGCCGCCTTTTCGAACGCCCGGGCAAGCCATCGGCCCGGCGGGGAAAGCACTCGACAAGTACCCGGGCCGAATACGAATACGTTTTGCCGATATCGGCGTTTGAAAAGAAATAAAACGACGTCCACAAAAACGAAAATCAACTACTACCGTCACTATGTACGTATGGTACGTATGTGTGAATGCACGTGCGACAATCGCGTGGAAACGAACCTTTTCGCGGTACTATTGTCGGATATAACATATATAGATACGGCGAGATAAAAAGTTGAATCGAAAATATAGAAACGTCGAACTACTTACTTTCGAGTTTTAGCACGCGCGTATACGTACGTTATATATCGCGCGCGCACTCGTTTTAGTCGTGGTAAATGTACATATATATATATATATATAATACGACGCGCGGAACGAGGAATATCGCTCGAAATCGCCATACCTTAAAACGTACGATCGTTCTGTCCCGTTCGTAAAAATTAGCGGGCGGCGCGTACGTACCTAACCGTTCGGGTTAGCGAAAACTCGAGAGCTGAAAATCCCGGCCGGTTTACGCGCGGAGGCGACGGATCGGTGGCCGGTCGGCGTTCCGAATTGTCGGTACCGCGCGTCGAAATTGTCCGGAAAATTTCGCACGGTCCGATACGAGCGTTTTTCGCCCATTCCGTCACGTAAACGAGCGATTTCGGAACGTCCGGACCGTCGCGCGCAATACTGTCGACCCGTTGTCCCCGGTCGCGGTGTAATAACGGCCGAGATATTTGGCGCGGCCGTACACGGGCCCGTCAAACGCGCGATCCCGTACGCCGGTAAACGTTGCCGGACAATCGATCGACGTATTACGCGAAACGATCGTATCACTTAGGAAACGCCAGTACGTCGTGTTTCTCGCGTCGCGATTCGGTTGCCGAAATTGAATCCGGAATCGATTGACCGACGAAATGGCGCCGCGGAAACCAACCCCGTGTCGTTATCGGACGTAATCGGACAGACGGTAACGTTACGTCCGGTTCACTTTACGTTACGACGTCGGACGCGACCGTACGTCGAGCGGCGGTAAATAAAATGTTGGATGTCGTGTGACGCGTGCCGCCGGCGTCTCGGCATTGGTCGTCCGCGCGCCGAGACGGTTCGTCGGAACCGTTCGTTTTTTCGGGCCGCGGTTGTTTGTCGGTACCAAACAGCGAGCTATTCGTCCGGACGATAAATGACGAGTTGGACTTCCTCTCCCCGGGCAGTTCATTTTTGTACGGCAAATACGCCGTTTTACCTACGCAGTATGCGCGCAACGCGTAGGTAGTACGCGCCCGTAATATATAACGTAATATCGCGCGCGTCACGATATCTGGTCGTCGGTCCGTGTTTTTGACGCGACGTCGGGCGCTCGCACGTGTCGCGCACGTGCCGGGGATTTAGTTCGGCGGACGGACGGACGGACGGCCAGATAAGGACCGCTGTGCAAAAACGAAACTAAAAAAAAAAAAAAAAACCGCCTCGTGCGCGCGACGCCCGCGGAAATTTCCGATCGACCGCGTCGCCGTCCCCGAGACGTCGTTGCGCGGACGCGGCCCCGCGGGCCGGTTGGCTTCTGTCGTTGACGCGAAAGGTTCGACGCGAAATAATAAAAAAAAAAAACGAACAAACAACCGGCGTTTAAATTCCGCGAAATCGTACCGGCGCGAAACGAAAATCTCCCGCGAATAGAAATACGCGGAGAGAAGTACGCTCGTCTCCCCCAACCACTTACCACTCTCTGTTCCACGTTTTCTATTTATCGTTACGTAAACTTCGTTCCTTTCAATTTTTTTCAATTTAATCTTCGCCCGTGTTTCGTTACGCTTTACGAACGCCATAATATATAGAATAACCCCCTTACCCCCACCACCATCACCATCATACGAATAAAATTTTTTTAAATTTCTCCCGTTCTTTTATTTTCGCGTGATCCAGGTCTCCGTTCCACTCGAGTCCCGATTCTACGGAATATTTCGTCTACGTCCCAGCCACGAGTACCGTAGTACCGAGTCCCCACCCTCCGACCGTGACCCGTCCGTTCCGTTCTCCCGCTTTTCTAGACATTTTCTTTTCCGTATGGCTATTCGTTCTTCTTTCTCAAGAAAGAGTTGTTGTTCGGTCTCCCGCCACCGTTGCCCGAGTAACGAAAAAAAAATACTGACTCGGCTTTGGTGTTTCTGGACGGCAATTTCGACGTTATTCGTTACCGTTTCATTACGCGTACGAATTACAATTATGGAACCTAGCGAGACGTTCGAAATCATTTACACGCTGGAAGGAACTTATTGATCGTTCGTCACTATCGTTTACTCGGTGTTTTCCTCGTCTATCGACAATCCCGCTCGGTGGCGCGCTATTTTTTTATCGGAATTGGCTAATCGATTCGATTATGGACCAAGCGACGCTAAAATACGTTATCTGTTTCGACGACTGCTAAAAAAGTATATTTTGTTCATACAACACCCGAAAATACTCGATAGTTTAGTGCGCTTTTGATGAAACGCGAACACACACCGACCACGCAAACATCGAGATACAACTGTGTTTTGTATCCCTTAACGTCCCTTTCGATTTTCTCAATCCCGTCCTTATTCCGAAATGGCCATAAACATTTCGAAATTTCGTTATAAAGCTGGTTTCGTTACGTAATCGTCGTTTTTTTTTTTTTTTGGTTTTTATTCTCTTACTGTAATCTAACGTATTTAGCGGGCTAAAACAATAGTTTTTGTACGGAAAGCTAATAAATAAATATTAAAAGAAATCCGTTTTACGAATCCGACGTGAAATCGGTATTTACAACGTAACATCGAAGTCCGAGCAAAACTAGCCAAAGATACGGGCGAACTGTGCACCTGTTCAACGCGAGACCAAACGTATGATCACTAATACCGAAAAACACGGAAAATATCCGGAACGGCCGTTCAAATTTGGTGCACTTAACGGCGTGGCAGGCCGTGTTTTCCATTTGTGTACGTTACGGAAAACTCGAACAGTTCATTAACGGCACTCGGGGACTGTCGTCGCCACGGTGGTCGTTTAAAATCGCGGAAACGACGACCGATTGCCGGTTATATTGTACACGACCGAAACTAAAGGGTGGCAAGGGAGGACGGCGATGACGATTCCGGCGGCGGCGAATAACAGCGACGAGTGGGTAATGCTAACAGCGGAGTTGTGTCGTAGAAAGCGTACGATTTCGGCGATTGAAGTCGTCGCGGCGGTTACGAACGTAAATGACTTTCACAACGAACGGGTAAAACGTCGCGCGTAACGAAGGGTTTTTTTTTTTTTTTGGAAATTCGCCAGGGACCGCTTCGCGGTATCTCGGGCCTGCCTCGAGTGGTATTTTTTTCGCTTTCTCTCTCAGTGAATACGGGTGATATTCGGGGACGGGCCCGAGATCGTTTACCGAGAATCGTGTGACGCGTTTGTGTCTCGCGACGCGGTCGTTTTTTACGGTCATTAGCGAAAAAATACGACGTATATTCTCGTCGTGTTCGCACTGACCGATTTATCGCGTGCCGTCTGACCGCACACACACACACACACACACACACACACACACACGCACGCACGCACGCACACGTACGTTTCGCCGTTCAATCACCCGCGCGCGGCCTTCCGTCCGATTCGACAGCGGCCGCCGATAATATAAATTTCCCGGCGACCTCGCCGGCGCGTCTACGTATACAGAGCGTTCGGCGTCCGCCGTGTTCACGAAACGTTTCGACGATTACCGGACACGCGTGTACCGTACGGTTTTCGCCGCGGTTCGTTTCCGAACAAAACCCGATCCCCGTAGCTGTACGCGACCTACGTAACAACGTACGACCGAGTAAAAAGAATCGAACGGACGTCGATTGGCGCGTCGTAATAAATATCGCGTTTATTCGTCGTCATTTTTGTCGGGACCTCGAACGCAGCCAAATGCCGTGCGAGTGACGAAACTCGGAGGGAGAAAACCGGGCGCCCGAAACGGTCGCGCGCCGACGGCATTTCGTTTTTTATTCCTCCGGTACGTTCTCGGCGAACCATCGGCAAAGCGGGAAAAACGCCGAGCATTCCGACCGGAACGTAACGCGCGGACCGTTCCATTCTACACCGAAACACGATCGAAATGTACGCCACAGAGTAGCCCGCGCTACTCGGGATCTAATGGGATATGTCGTACGGGCCCGGGAACGATCGCAGCCTGTAGTTCCCGCGCCGTTGGTCCCGTACGCGTGCCGCCGACGTATACCGGCGCGACCGATCCGTTAGGTTCGACCGACGGCCGCCGATCGTTGTCGAGTCACTCGTCGTGGATTCGGCGCGCCCCTAAGAGCGAGCCGCGCCAATTCCCAGCGTCGTACACGGCCATCCATCACCGGGGACGCCGACACACGCGCGTCGACGGCTCGTCTTTGTCTCCCCGTCGTCGCTCATATTACCCGGACGAGAACGGGTTAATAAGTGGGAAAACGGCCGGCCCGACGTCGTCGCGGCGCACGGGGTCTGTCCGCGCGCACCCTTTTCGGTTTCGCGCCGTCACGATTTATTCGTCCGCCGGCCGTTATCGCGTCGCACTAATAACGGTCCCCTGCCCGGGTCAGACCGTCGGGTAGGTACGGTCCCTTGGTAATCGCTTTATGAAGTTATTACCGTCGTCGTGGCCGTACGGGACGCGAGCGCCGCAGCGTTCAACTCTAGCACGGCCTGGACGCGGACCGTCAACGGATATAACGCGAAACGCGCGCCGAATCCGTAAACTCGAGGCGACCGTTCCGCTCTAGACGGTGCCCGGTCAGCTCCCGTGGCCGCGTGTCCTCCTCGTGATCGTCCCGACAACACGACGCGTACAGCCGCCCGATTTCGCGAGCTCCACGTATTCCGTGACCCGTTTCGAACCGAATAGGTCGTTATTCGGCCGTTCGATAATTCGTCGCGTTTCTTCGTAAAGTATACCGACGAGAATACGTGCTCGTTACGGTCGCCATACATTTGCAAAGGAAACGCACCTGGTTAAGCCCCCGGCGCGTCGCCGGACGATTTCGCGCCCCGGGGACGATACACGCGTCGATCTCCGTGAAATATTACGCCTCGGATTTTTATCGTTGCCGGTTATTAAACGGCGGCCGTGGCGTAGTTACCAATAATACGGACGCATAAAACTGACGCGTCGGGTCGCGACCGTAATCCACGGCCGTGGAACGTTTATTGCTTTTACGGTGTTCGTTCGCGCGCTGCCGTACGCCACTGCCGACGCGCTAAAACGCGTTTTATTCTTTAACGCAACGGACGCGTCCCGGCCACGTAGTGCGGCGGTCACGCGACGCCCCGTAAAAGTCGGCGGCGGCGTTCGCAGACAAACGATTCGCGCGCGACCGTAACCCGGTCGCCAAAAAGGGGTCAGCCGCCGTCGTTTCATCTCGGCACCGACGACGGTTGACGGCCGCCTTGGCCGGCTATTACCGCGGCGACGGGCGCGCAAGGTACCGTTCGGGTACGTCCGACGAGCGACGTTCCTACGTGTGACGGACCGACGGCTGTTTGCGTCAGATTTCGTTCCGGATCGATACTTACACACGAAAACGTCCGCGTTCGGTTACGATAAAACGACGAACGTTTGTGTATAATCAACGGGTTTCGGGAGGGGAACGTATTTACGACGGCGGTGGTGGAAAAAGAAAGTTTTAAGAACATAGTCCCCAGTCAGACGAATAAGTAGTAACTCGACGACCCTTTTTTTTTTTGTTCAACGTCTACTCCGTTTAAATACGCCTCCCTCCGTCCCACGTAGTATACTCGTAAGGGAACGCGATCCGGACCAATCTTCGTTCGATTTCCCGGAGTTTCGGCGCCCGGTCCGCCATAGCTCGAAGTTGAGCGTCGTTTTT
The DNA here is from genome assembly GCA_025469175.1 of Geopemphigus sp. TES_GeoC_2020. Lineage (NCBI taxonomy): Eukaryota > Metazoa > Arthropoda > Insecta > Hemiptera > Aphididae > Geopemphigus > Geopemphigus sp. TES_GeoC_2020. Next base: position 10,981 of record JAIPRN010002198.1, read on the forward strand.
GCGACCCTCTCCATAACATTCATACAATCGTTTCGGATACGCTTTTTCGTCCGACCTGTGCCGATCGCTGATTTCCCGAAAACCATCGATGCCGCGAACACGGTACACCGTCGCGCGATGATATTCGGCACGGCGAAATAATTGAAAAAAAAAAAATCACTGGCACGGATACGACTAAAACGAAACGTTAAGCCGCGAGACTTAAACCTCTATTTTTGTTCAACGCGGATATTTTCCGGGTACGTTCGTTTTTAACGTCGACCTAATTTTGGTCCCGTTAGTTTTTGATCGAGCCTCCTCCGTTCGTCCCGATCAAATAATTTTTGGTTTTTCGTCCACCGAGAACACAATTGATTATTATTTACGGAAATTTAACGACTTTGGCGTGTGTCTAATATATAAATCACGACACCGGACGAAATTCTCGAACACAAAATATCGTCGTTGAAAAAACGAACTACACAAATTCCGAAAATCCCCGAACGGAAATTATTTTTTGTTTTTGGAAAAACGGAAACGTTTTTTCTCTCGCCGGCCGACGGACTCGCCCCGTATTCGACACGCCGCGTACGTGTATTACCGTTCAACGTTTAGTACGAACGGTCTAGTTCGACGTTCGAATTTGCTCGCTGTCGGACGCGCGAATTGTCGCGGTGTTCCGGTATGAGCGACCTACGAACATCTGTAAGATATTGCTCGAATCGCGTGGCTCGTGGTCGACTTTGCAGTCACTAACCGACGACGATACGTGTAGGAGTGGTCGGAACGTGAAATTCGGATTCGTAGCGTCGGATATGTACCGATTATGGAGAAAATAAGCGAAAATAGGGGAATGCGGTTTGGTCGTGCTACGACGTGAGTCGGGTCAGAGGAAATGAGTGCGGAATGGGACTGATGTAAAGAGAAAGACCGAGGAGGTGGTGTGAACAGATAAAGGGTGATGTGAGGATAGTAGACGTAACTGAACATGTGAGCGAAGATGCGACGGATCCGAGATGTATGGAACGAGGATGGCCCGCCACGTATGGTGCCAGGAAAACGCGCTTTTTCGAAATAGTCTTCGAAGGGGAACGTAGATTTTTTTTTCGGAAAACTTCAAAATCCTCGAACACCAAAACGGCGTTGGCGGCTCCCGAAAGTTCACGAGCCCGTAAACTGTAGACGATCAAACAGTGCCGAACATCGACGTAGCGAACCGTCTAGCGGGAACCGTTGGATTTTCGCGTTTCTTAGCTATCGGCGATAATAACGTCGAACTGGTTAACGAATAGTCGGAAGCTACGAGTGCGAACAAAGATCGGCCGTATTTGGTTCGATTCGTCGTCGTTCCCGAACGATCCGATAGAATATGTTTCCGAACAAAGGACGTACGGTCAATACGGATAGGGAAATTGGTAAAATAAACGCCCATCCGAAGCGAGCCCGTGCCGAAATTGTTTACGAACGACGACCGTCGGGGGAATATTTCGAAATTTTATTTATTTTTTGTTTATTTTCGCGGACGGTTGTCGGACGTGTCCGAAACGAAAACAGGCGCGACGTCGTTCTCGGCCCGTGTACGTTCCCGAGTACGGATCAAACGCGTTTGGACAACGCTCCCGGGGACATTCCCGAACCCGTCCGTAATACCGTGACAACGGTCCTTCCGAACATCCATTGTACGTCGACGAAGCCCCTTCAAGGAACTCACCTTGTCGCGGTGAGGGGGCTTGATCGGAGATCCTGTTGTGGGTACTCCTGACTAAGAGTTCTAAATGGCCATGGATCTGAGGATAGGCACACGGGCCGAGGGCTAAGCGCCTTAATAAAGGCAAAAGACAGATATAAAAAGTTGGCCGTGGATCGGAGGAAATTAAATTTAAGTACATGGACCAAGGATAAATGTGCCCTGATATAGGCGAAGGAGCTGATGAAAAGTTACGAAATCAGCCGGTTACAATGGTTTCAAGTATTGAATATAGGAACACGGACCAGGCAGAGAGCCTCTATCGAGGCGACGGACATATTTTGGATTTTATGGCATTTTGGAATTATTTCCGGGTATTTTGGACGAATAGTGGCGCACCGATAGCCGGCTGTGGTGGCCAGAATACCGGGAGGCTAGTTCCGTAAAAACAGTGACCCGGGTTGACCCACCGATGTCAACTAAAAACCTAGCCGGTACCACGGGAATGGGGAGCCCCACGTGAGCGCCGGGTTGGACTGTCGATTCGGTTCGTCGACTCGGTCCGATCGGCCGCGCTGTGCCCAACATTAGGCTGAGGTGCTTACTCGGCTGCGACGTGATGGTTTGTGGGGACAGGCGCAAGATAATAGAACGTTTAAACCACACGCACCCGGCGAGGGACCGGGTACCGAACGACGTCAGTCGTCCCTGTTCCAGAATAGGGTACCGATCACTACAGTAGTTCGGTGCTGGTGGTCCATACAGACGACTTTTGACTTCAATTACGAGCCACGAAACACGTGTACGTCGACGAGCGTTTATTTCGCGTCGGAAAACGTTATTCGAACACCGTTCGCGTTGTTGACGTTGTTTCCCCCCCATACACACATACACACACACACACACACTGACCAAGCGTTTTCCTACGTGAAACGAAAAACGTATTCGACAAACGCCGGTGGTCTTACCTCCGCGGGCCCCCTACGGTCCGACGTGTGGGACGAAACGGCGAGTGCGGTGACCTCACGTATACACCGACGTTTCGTGTGGCACGGCCGCGAGGGACCGAAGCGTTTCGCGCGCGCGATCGCTGTTTCGGGGCACATAAGTCCGGACGAACGTGTTGGCGTGCAAAAGTTTCCGGTGCACGCCGTGCGCGTACCGACAACGGTGATATAAAATAACGGCGAGAAGAAAAGGGACGGTCAGGAAAAAAAATGAAAATTAGACGCGATCGGAACGCCGCGTTAGAAGTCACTACGCGCCTAGTCGCGTTATCCACTTTGTCCGAAAGTCGTCGTCGTCGTCGTCGTCTTCGCGTCGTATACGACGGCACAAAGAAGAGATTATATCAAATAAATAAATATATATATATATATATCTTTGGCCCGTTTGGCGGGGTCGACTACGCGATCGGTTATTAATGAAGTCATTTAAATGCATGATCGTGGGCACGCACACGCTCTAGTGGGTACCGCCACTATTAATCTGGCGAAATGTCCCCGGGGATCCCTCGAAGCCAATATTTTTTTTTTTTTTTACTTCCTCTCGTCCACCTCGCGCCAGCGCACACACACCCCTCCGACCGACCCTTCAGCCCGAGGGTTCACCACCTGCAGCACCCTCTCCTAAGGCTATATTCTTTGCTCGTACACACATGCACGCACGCACGCACACACGCACGCTTTCCGTCCCTTCTTTCGTGTCGCCTGCACCGTACACGCGATAAGTCCACGTCACGCGCGTATGTACGGGAGTTTCGGTGCGGAATTTGGAGGGAAAGATTTTCGTCGGCCGCGTCTAAAAAAACCTCCGTATTTATTCGGCGACGAACGAAAACGACGTAATTAGTTTTTTACCCCCTAATTCGTTTCGTGTAATTGAAAATTCAAATAAATATTGTACGAACTAGTGCGCAACAGTAGCATTACCGCTGATAGCGACCGACGATTTCGTCGATGATTCCGAATTATTTCGATTCGGCGTAAACCCCATCCCTGCCTACGGATTCGCCAACGATCGCAATCCCGAATTATTCGTCGCGTGAAAAATAATTTCGAAGTCAAGAAAACCGATGTCCGGCGGTCCCTCGCGTTTCGCACGCGGCCCTCCACCGCTGTAGTCAACGAACGACCGTTACCATCCGAACGAGTGGTTACCGCGAACGGGAGATCGCGTGATTAGGTCCGACTTCTGCGGGCCCAATCGTCGTTTGGACGAACAACAACGCCGAATGTCTAAAACGAAAACTTAACTGCGTCGGACGAACGCAACGGGCCGCGTGTAAACGAAGAAAACGTTTCGAAACACTCCGCGATCGTTCCGCAAAGTTCGGCGCGCAAGCATCCGGCAAAGGTCGCGGGGACTACTCGTCGATCTACGGCCGCACATGTACGATTCTCTCGGCGTAGCGATTTTATGGTTATCTACCTCTACCCGCCACGCGTAACGATCGACGGATCTTAAACCACTCGCGATTCGTTTTTTTACGTTAAAAACCGGAAAACCCACCGGGACGTGAACGGGAAACGCGCAGGCACGAACGCGGCTACGTTCGCGAACGACGCGGTGGTCGGAACGGGCACAAGAAAATAATCCGATTAACTATGCGCGAGCTACTCCCGTACGTATTTATTATTCGAACCGAATTCGGGCGAGCGAATTACACGCGGCGTTTAAAAAACCCGTTGCCAATGCCCCCCCCGCCCGAAAATCGGTTACACGTCCTACGGAAATTGTCCGAAATTTTTCGTCCGTATCGATCCGGCCGAATTTTCGTAATTTTCGTATTCGCTGCTGGCCCATTTTTTTTTTTTATCGGCATTTTCGATAGTTCGCACGACGCGGACGACACGGACGATAATAATAATTATCGTTACGCGACGGAACGTACAATAATAGATTGTTATTGATGGGTTTCCACTACCGTCACCGAGTACGTGTTTGTTTATCATCAATTATTACTATCGGTATCCCGTTATAAAACGTCGTAAATATTTGTCGGCGGGCCGTTTTTGTTTTTTTTTTTCCGATCGGTTTCCATATTTATTGTCGACCGAAGAGAGCCTACGGAATTTCCGTCTATTCGTGGCGCACGATCAAGACACGAAACGCAGTCGTTACGCGGTTGGCGTGGACGAGCCGTTATAGGTTCGTATGCAAAACGTTACTCCCAAGGGGGGGAGGGAGAGGAGACAATTCGTTTTCCGCGATAAAAAACCGACCAGAACGTACCATTTTTTTTTTTCGGAAAAGAAAATTTTCGGGGAGAAAAACGTCGCGGAATTTCGCGACGAATTGTTGCCGATATCACGCGCGAACGAAATTTCGAAAAAGACGCCATGCCTCTCCCCCTCCCCCTCCCCGTGGAAACCGTTTAAACCGTAGTTTTTCCGAATTTTCCGTTTGGCCACGAGACCGGAATTTCGAACGGTTAACGCGCGCGACGTTACCCTCCGTAACAATAATGATAATAATAATAGCCGATTAATAATAATACGCCGGATGAATATTGTAATTATATAAACGGTTTACGTAATTATACGACGCATAAAACGGTAATCTTTTTTTTCCCGATATTCGTCGGCGACATTTTTACTACGGCGATTCGATTCGAATAATAGTCGCGTCGTGTGCCACCCGTATGATGCGGAAGATGTTTACCGCAATGTTCGTACCGTTTTTACGAGAACGACGGAATCGTTTCAATATAAGCGGCCAATTTCGCTGCGCGTGATTACTTTTTCGCTACTTAAACACATTGTCGACGGACAGGGCAAATACGTCGTCGGCAGTGGCTACGAATTTCACGACGCGTTTACCGTTGAAAACGACCGAAATTCGATTCGACAATTTACGTTATCGTAACGTCGTAAAATTTCGGTTCACCCCCTCCCCCACTTTGTTCGGAATCGCGATTGAAACGTGCACCGCGACCGTCCATTCGGGTAGTAAGAACTTAATAAAAACCTCGAGTGTCCGCCGTATCTGAAATATCTAAATTGGTTTTTTTTTTTTTAATAACGTCGAATTTCGAATTAACGATCGGCGCGGTCGACCTTTAAATAACGTTTAATAGATTTCTATTGTCTAAACGGCCGTGCGCTGGGAGCCGCGAACATTAATCTTTTAGTGCCGTAGTCGGCGATATATTTTCGCGCGTTTCCGCGACGATTTCTCTCGAATGTCCGCCCCGGGACTGGCCACCGCCGGAGGCGGCGGTACCACGAACGATTCCGAACGAAAAATCGTCGGATTCAGACGTGTGCTCGGACGAAACGATCGGCGTACACATTGACCGGTCGAAACGTATTATCGTCGTCCAACGTAACGATAACGCGACCGACGTGGAGATATTATAAAAAAAAAAAAACGGCCATAGTTTCTCGCCGTTTCGTTAGTTATGGTCGTGTCGTTCCCGAGGCCAACTCCCAAGGGAAAATCGAAAACCGTGTCGACAGTGGCGCACGTCGAAATGAAAACAAACGCCGTAATAACCGATACGGATCTCCGTTTCGCTCGTAAGAATAATTCGGTCGGCGCGGCCTACGTACGACAAAGCGTAGTTGCGTATATATGCTCGTAATACTTCGCGTATTCGCTCGTACTTGGTTATAGACCACACGATGAGCGCGTTAAAGGCTTCGAGACCGTTCGAGTATAAACGTTTGCGTAAATCCGAAACGCCGCGGTTTCGTACGGAAAAGAAAGCGAAAAAACCGGGGCGGTATAATCGTTTTCTATGTACAGATATACGCTACGCGCGTACACCGGCCATACGAAATAACAACATGACCGTTTCCCCGGGTCCTTTGTCGTAATAGCGCGTTACGTATCGCGCGTGTACGCGTATTACTGCACCCGTTCCCCATTTTCTCGTAATACTTTCGGAACGGTATTCGCGAAATACCGACGCTATTACCGTCGAGACGCGAACACCATTGGCCCTTTTTTAATCGCGGAACAACAACAGCCAACATGATTCGACGCGCCAACGATTGGCGGACGATCAATCGCCGCGCGTCCGTGGCCGGTAACGGTTTCCGCGTAGGGTTTTCCGCGGTCGAGTAAAATTTGTTCACCGCCCGTCCAAAAATGGACAAAAATGTCGTCTTCCATTATTCGTTGTGACGAGCCGTTAGTGTTTCCCGTCGGAGCCGATTCCGAGCGTTTTGTCCGGTACGCGGCGCGGTGGGGCGACGGGGTGCTCGTACTCTGAACGGAAAATTTGTATCGTCACGCCGAATCCGACGCGTACGGTACACACCGTCGTCTTTTGGCCGGGCGACGAGTCGTCGGTCCGAACGATTTTTCTTCGAGTTTCCATATGTCCGTTCAGTTTCGTTTCGATCGTCGGCGAATACCGCGGTGTTATGGACTGCACTTGAATTGCGGACGGTGTGCCCTTCGAATAGAACGAAGTACGCCGATTCCGTCGTCCGGGGACCGACTAGATGGGTTTTACGTACACGCGTACGTAACGACGGTCGCGTTTGTCCTTCGGCGACGACAAACGCGGACACGCGGTCCAGTTTGATTCGCGTTTTACAGGGATTCGCGGCACGAGAATAATTGGCGCTACACGAACTACACGTGAACGGCGTACGGGCGTTTACGGGACGGCGGCAAGGGCTGGATAACGGGACAACCGAATGAGCGTTACGGGGACGGTTGTTCAGGAATCGATCGAGTACGAAACTCGTATAAACGACGATTATGGAAAAATCCGGAGCGACGAACGTGTAGAAGCAGACCGAGGGTGGACGAAGACCGAGCGCAGTGGAAGGCGAAGACGGCACGCGGAATAATAGTCGCGCGCGCCTTCGTTAGACCGTACGGACAAAACGACGCGTAATTCGAGCAATCGTTTACACGTTCGGCGTTCCGTCGGTGTCCCCCGACGCTCCCGTCGTGGCATTCGATCGATCCGATTTCATCTACGAAGAAGAAACGGAAACGATTCACCACCGACGGCCGGTAGGTAGTTTTCGCGTTTTCGTCACCGCCGTCGATCGCGGCGAACGAAGTAGCGTCAAAATGTTCGTTACCGCAATCGCGTCGTTTTTCGTTCGTCGCGTGAGTGACTTTTTATTCTCCGAACGTCCGCCGTATGGTTTCCGCGTGATCGTCACGTTAGCCGATCGAATATCTCTTCGTCGACCTTAACACGTTCCGTCCCGTCGTTTCTCGTGTGGCCGTTTTCCGTCGCCCGTCACGAATACCGCACACTCGCGTTCGCCTCGTAAATTCAACAGCAACGCCGGTTTATTTTTCACCGGCCGCGAAAACCGTTCGAGTTTCCTCCGCGGCGCTATTATCGCCGTTTCCGGCGGTAATTTCGGCATTTCGGGACCGGTTTGTTTCGACACGAAAACCATTATCATTTTGTCCTCCCCCCCAGGTAGTGGGAGTGGGAGAAGATAGGAAGGGACAGAGAAGAATTCAAAAGTGTTCGCCGAGGTGTCCGTTGAATGGAAAATGGCGCGGGACGACGACATTCGTTATTTTCTCGGTTCCCGCGCGCGCGCGCGCACCGAAAAAATAATATATCGGTTTTCGACGTTCGCGCGCGCATGTGCGTGATTTATCTTTGTTCGTATGGGAATCCGTTGCCGTGCCCCCGAGGCATCGTTCGCCGCCGTCGGTCTCTCTCTCTCTCTTCTAATCTAAATTTTAATTACTTCCAGACGCTACAGCACCAGACACGCTGTTCACCTGTATACATATTACCTGCATACACACACACTACGTGCGCGCACACACCGGTGCAACTCGGCGCGTCATTATTTATTGTTTCACTAATATTCCGCCTGCTGCCGGTTGGTTCGCCGCCGCCGCCGCCGCCGCCGCTGCCGTCACACCGCGGACGGACGGGGGAAACGCGCGTAGTGGTCCGACGGAATATAAAAGTTTTTTCCTCCGTTTTTAAGACGTAATATATTTTATTAATGTCCGCCGCGCCGGTCGAAAACGAAGCCGAAACGCGACGACAGACGGACGGACGTAAAAAAAAAAAAAATTATATATATCCGAAGACCTAAAAATGTATAATGATTTCGCGCTCGAGGCGTTCTTACCGAAAATACGGCGTACGTACGAATATACATATATATATAGTTGGGTATATACGGTCACATTTTCGTCTTTCTTCCTCCCAAATTTAATTTATCATTCGTCTCGTGTAAACCGTTTTTTCTCGTAACCGTCTTCCAATAACCTCGAAACGTACGCAACACCCGAATGTGGTGGGTAGTTTCAAGTACAGCGAACGGGGCGTGCCGACAAACGAAATAGTTTCTCGTTTACGCGAATACGCGCGCTATTTATTATCTACGCGCGGCGTACCGGCGATATTCGGTTATCGATTCGTTTCCCTACGCGGCGCACGTTCGGCAACTCGAGCGCGAGCGTTTTGCGGTGTACCGGCGCCGTCGATTGTTCGAAAAACCGCATTTGTCGGTGAAAAATCGGGAAAAAAAGCCGAAACGGTCGACGGGACGGCGTTCCGGCCAGTGTATCTAACGGTGTCTTAGCGCTCGCGGACGACGAAAATATTTCGCGAAATGCGCACGCGCGGCCGGTAAAAAATCGAATAACCCGAAACGGACGGCGTCGTCGGTCTCCCACGCGCAGCGGGACATCGTGTACGCGCCGCGACCGGGGCAACGGCGTAACAATATTACACGAAAACGGTGTATCACCTACACGAGCACGCGGGCGCGATCCCTTGACCGCGTAATCGGTTCATCTTTACATTATACGCCGCGGGTGTACAATAGCGAACGCGTAAGTACCGTAGGTGTACCCGGCGTAGTGTTTGGGTGGGGAGTTAGAGAACCGGAAAAGACGACGAGCGCTTGTCACAACACGACGCGCGATACCGGTATATTTGATTACTATTATTGTCGTTGTTGTTATCGCGTCTTCCGAGATTATCATCGGCGTATAACACACGCCACGACGAAATCCGTCGACGGTATAGTGGTAGTCGCGCGGCAGATATATATATATATATATATATATATATATATATATATATATTCAATCCCGGGGCGTGAACGGGTTTCACACGGTACGTTTTAAACCAGTTCGAATCGACTCGGTAGGTAGTCGGTAGTTTTTCACTCGTCGCGTGTACAATGTAACGTCGTCCGCTATGAACGGACGAAACAACAATAACCACTCCGTCGGTCGGCCGGTTAGAAAAACATTCGGGCGAATGTACACGGCCGTTTCGCGAAATTCCGTCGCGTACGCCTCGGAACGAAATTCGGAACATTCCGCCGACGACTGACCGGTGTACGATCGGCGTCCGGCAAATAATCACCCGCACCGAAATGCCCGGAGACGAACCGTTTGTCGGGACGTAATCGCCGGTACTTTGGGCACGCGAAACGGTCGAAGGCGTCCCGTTCTCCTAAACCGGTCGGTGGTTGACAGCGACCATGACGACCGGACGTGCACCGTAGGGGACCGGGACGCGACGACGAACGACGTATAAATAAATACGGTCACCTCGTCCAAAACGAAAAATTCCGGTCGTACGGCCGAAGAAACGTTGGGGCGTTGTTTCCGGCGATTGTTTTGGGTTGTCAAATTTTGCGTCGCGCCAATGGCCAAACGGTGTTTCGCGTATACAAGTTTGACGTCGTGGAAGTACACCCGAGACGCGCGAACATGGCGCCGATGGTACCACACGCGCCGTGTTCGCCTGAAGTTTCTCGTTACCAAAAATGTTTTTCGTTTTTAACCGAACCCCAAATCCCGATCGTGGCCGAAACCGAACGGAACGAACGTAACCGTTCCGGTCACGGAGTTTGACGTCACTATTCGTGGCTGGCTGTATACAACGTCGCCGAAATCGATTTTTACCCGAAACGATTGCCGAACGAATTATGATCATTTCGCGTTTTCCCGACGAATATCGCCAAGTAATTATAATAACAATACGAGGTGTGTTCAAAAAATAACGGGAATTTTCGTTTTTCGGAAAAAATATTTATTTATTTGTCTACATCGACGTTGTCACAATCAAAATAGTCCCCATTAGATATTATGCACTTGTGCCAGCGCTTCTTCCGATCGTCGAAACACTCGATTTTTGGGATAGCCTTTAGCTCTTTCGGCGATGCGCTTTCAACGTCATTGTTGTAATATGAGTATTAGATACATAAGCAATTGGGTGCGAACTGTCCTGCGTGACCGTGGGAGCGTCGAGACTCGAGGAATACGCCTAATCAGCGGACATCAACGGCGATACGATCGTAAGGCGAACACGGCCACGACGGGCAGTTAGTCAGGGAGCGACCAGGAAACAGAGCATCCATAATTGTTACGTCTTATATTGTATTCTTGTGTATCCTTATTAATAAATTAACAATCTATCGTTAAATCTCAACAACCTCGTTTATTATCTTAATATTTATACCGACGGCACAGTCGAAAGTACAACTTTCCCGTAACACTGACATTTCGGTGCCAGCGTCACGTCAAGCATTTATGCTTGTAAAACGACGGCCCTTTAAGGTTCCCTTTATTTTTCGGAAATAGGACAAAGTCACAGGGAGCCACGTCTGGCGAATATGGAGGCTTGGGGCATCGTTAGAGTATTGTTTTTGGCCAAGTATTCACGAACAGGCAATGAAATGTGAGCAGGCGCATTATCGCGGTGCCACGAATCGTTTTTGCACAAATCCGGGCGTTTTTTTTTCGGATCGCTTCGCGCAAACGGCGTTGAACTTTTAAATAGTACTCCTTATCGATCGTTTGACCTTGCGGCGAGAATTCACGATGCACTATGCCATTAAAATCGACGAACACGGTAAGCGTAACCTTCACGTTCGACCGCACTTGTCGGCCTTTTTTTTGGTCTTGGCGAACCAGGATGCCTCCACTGAGACGATTGAGCCTTAGTTTCGGCGTCATACCCGTAAACCCATGTTTCGTCACCAATCGTAACACGTTTCAGTAATTCTGCGTCGTCGTTGATTTCATTTAGTGACTCTTGCGCAACTTCCGTTCGCCGCTGTTTTTGTTCAAAATTCGACAATTTTGGAACAAATTTTGCTGCCACGCGTTTCATATCCAAAACATTCGAAAACGTTTCATGGCTTGAGCCAATCGATATATGCCAACATCGTCAGCGACTTCTCTGTTTGTAATTCGGCGATAACCATTGTTTTCAATTTTTCCACGTTTTCATCGGTCGTTGATGTGCCAGGGCGTCCGGGGCGTTCGTCATCTTCAACGTTTTCACGGCTATCTTGGAAACGCTCATACCACTCGTGAACTCTTGTTTTACTCATACCAGACTCGCCGTTGTTAGCATTTCACACGCTTTGTTACGCTTTATTTCGTTTTTTACGCAAAATTTGATACATATCCTTTGATCCGTTTCTTTTAACAAACGAAATTCGCCAAGCTCATAAAACCCGTCTAACCTTAGCGGCTGCCACAGACAAAGTAACCAGAGGATACAGCTGAAAATTTTATCATACTTCAGGGGTACGTTGTACCAACATAATAAAAAAAAAAATGTTGACGATTGAACCCTCCAAACCCGCGAAATTTAAAAATTCCCGTCATTTTCTAAACACGCCTCGTATACATACATGCCCGGACACCGATGTTCATCTATCACGTCACGGATGACGTGTTTTGCGACGGCGATATCGTCTTAAACGTCCTATCCGATATGCGCACTGAGCCGTGCACGACTTTTACACACGCACGCACACACACACACACACACACACACTATTCAACCGTCCGCGAATAATATAGAGACGTTCCGCGATAATTCCGGACGCGCGCACCGGCGTTCGTCGAATACGTCGTTCGCGAACTCGAAACGCGGATATACAGCCCTGAGGGGAATTTTTCGTACGGCGCGTTTTCGAACCGGCCGATCGGCCCGTTCCATTTGTTCGGTAATTGGTTTCGTTACGGTGCGCGTCGCGAAAATATTGAAACGTTTCGCCCGACACGATTACGGAAAGCGAATTTGTACTATCGCGATTTGTTCGGGCGACGAAAAATACGTTCCCACCTGACACACGCCGTATACATATATATACGCGCGTTCGTATCTAGGTGTTAGACGGAGACGGAAACGATTTTCGTTTCGTATACGTCTATCGGGAAACTTTCGAAAGTGCGAAACTTGTACACGGCGGGCGTCGATCGGCCCGCGGTTGAGTGGTAAAAGTTTTCTCTCGCGTACCGCGCGTACGCGGTAATATATATATATATATATAATGCGTTAAAAAAAAGTTTTCACTTCGTCGAAGGTCTTTCTTTTTTTTCGCTGCGTCGGTCTATTTTTCTTAAATTTCGAAAATATCAAATTCGTCGTACGCGATATATATGAAACCGGAACAAAGTGGATATTTTTATACACTTCATTTTATTTGATCAACTATTTTTCCAAATCTCTCTCTTTCGTCACACACACACATATATGTATACTTGAATTTCGAAAATACGACGACAACACGTAATATTCCTCTTACTCCTGTTCGAAGTTGCGCAAATAAAAATAGGTTTTCCAAATGCGCCGATAAAATACCGTCATCCGGATTATACGTATATAATGTTGCCTTCGTTTTGTATATTATACTGTACGTGCAGGGCGTGTGTGTAACACAAGTAAACGTAACGTATTTACATATATATATATATTGTGTACGCGTATGTACAACGAGCGCGCGCGCGCGTTTGTATTACGTTCCCACGGTGTTATTTCGTACGTTTTTTCACGGCGTGTTCCCCAATGTGGGCCGCTCCGTGGCCGAAACGGAATCGCCCTCGGCGATTCGATAATTGCCCGTCGGTTAATGACGACGCGATCGATATAATCGAACGATACTGCCGGCGACGGTTCGCCCGAAACGAACGCGAGAACTTTGTACCGCCGGACGCCCGCGCGCGTAATATTACGCATAAATACCGCGAACGCGGACTAACGCCGAATTCGTTTCGGATAAGTTCGCCGGGTGCGCCGCGTTCGGTACGTTTTGTTCGGGTCGCCCGTTTTTTTTTTTTTTTTTTAAACCGTTTCGATAAATCCGCGGTTTCGTCGGACTCGCTAAAATTATACCCGGCAGTACGCGTCCGATTTAAACGGCGCAGCTGCGACGAACGTAGCGATCCGGCTACGAAATCGATTCGGTAAAAGTCAAAACGAATTATTTACCTAACACGTACGCACCGGGTCCGGTGTCTAATCGGGGAACACATTTATTTCCCCGCGATTCGGTGTGAACCTTTCGGCCGAAGTCGCCCTGAAAATGAACGCGGCGGAAACGTCGCCGGATATAGCGCGAACTACGGGAGTGGTCAAGTCGGACTTCGTCGGAATTTCGCGTCGCGGTTTTCGTGACGAGTTCGTAGACACGGACACGACGGGTTCAATACACCGACGCGATACGTCGCGACGCGTAAATATACGGCGGCCTCGATTGTAATTTTACCGAGCGCCCGGCGTAATGTTTTCCTCGGTATACAAAAAACGCGTCTCTTCGTGGCGATGTACGGCGAATGTTCGGAATTTTTCGTTGCACGAAAAACGCGACGATAAAAACGGAAAAACAACGGCCGCTGATTTACGTATAAACACCGTCAAAGCCGGTTTCATGCCGGAGCCATTGACGTCGTCCGAAACCTGTCGTACACGCCGTTAACGGCGGCGTATATATTTTTTTATTCCGCGGGAGCGGGAAGAGGAGATTTTTCGATCGTGCCCGATAAATGGAAACGCTACCGGGAAGTGTGGGGTTGGGGGAGGGGGGGAACCATCGAGACACGCGGGTCGATAATAAATCTATTTCGCGTTATCGGGACGCGTGCCGAGATCGTCGGAGCGGCCGTCGCTCTAAAACTTCGCCCGCGATCGAAGATGGACGGGAGTAACAGGAAAACCACCGACAACGTGCGAACTCGACGGGCCCGAAGTCGGGTCGCGATCGACTTTATCGCCAGTGCGTGACGGTTTCGAGCGCGCGCGCGCGCGCGCGGAAACGAAAACAAACACCGGCAAGAAAAACAGTAACGACGACGTACGCGAGAATCGCGTTTCGAGTAACGTTAGTATTACGATATTATTATTACGCGGCGCGTAGGAGGCGCGCGCCCGTACGTTATACGTAAGTGATTTATAAGGGGTAAACGTTGTACGGATGTGAAACGAACGCTGGGCGGGATAGGCGTACGAGATATACACGCGTACCGTCCCACCGCGATGTTACCGTACGTTTTCGTTTCGTTTTTTTTTTATTTTTGGAAGCTAACGCGCGCGCGCGCCTGTGTGTGTGTGTGTGTGTGTGTGTGGAACGCCTCCGCCGCCGAAGACTACTTGCAGAGAAATCCGCCCACGGACCGGAGTGTGTGTGTGTATAATTGCTATCTCGGCTCGGGTTCGACTATCGTACGGGGGTTCCTCGACAAGAATCCATCGAGTCGGTAGACGAGCGCGCGCCTCGGATATACTTGCGACGATAATTTTTTTCGTTTTTCGTTAAGGAAACGAACGTATGGAAGAACCAAAAAAAAAAAAAAAAAACCGAACAACAACAACAACAACCGAGATCGCTTCGCGCGTTCTATTATATAACGTACGTACGTACATGTGTGTGTAAGGGGAACGAGAAGAAGGCAAGAAGAAAAGGGTTCGCCGAAAATATATTCCGCCCCTTTGTAAACGAATTCCATCGCCGCGGCGGCGAAACAGTTAATTGACTCGTGGGCGGTACACAGACATAAAGTTTCTCGTACGCGTTACGTACGTAATAATAATGAGAAAACAAAAACGAAAAAAAAAAAACGTTATGTATGCGCGCGCACACACGCGCATAATATATGAGTGTTGCGAGCGTTATCAGCGTGTATTTCGGGTTTTTTTTCTCGTTTTGTTTTAGACCCTCGAAAAAATGAATAATAACCGACGCGAGTGTGAGAACGACGTGTCCCGCGATGCAGAATAACCAATCCCCTTCGGTTCGGCGATGGGCACCACGGGCCGCTGTTGGAACGCGCGAGAAAGGACCCGAGCGGCGATTACCCGTCGGGGAAACCGACCGATGTTGACGGACGGTCGTTCGCTTTCGGGCCCGTTCAAACGGCCGCCGTAAATCGCGATTCGCGTAATCGACCGCGCGCGTCCAATCCGTTTCTGAACGAAACCGAAACCGCCGTTCGTTTTCCCCAGCCGATAATCGTTAATCGTCCGATCGATTCCAACCGCCCCCCAATGATAGCGCCGTAACTGTCGCGTAGCCGCCGCCAAAGGGTACGTCCGAATTTCGTACCGTACGTGTTCGTTGTCGTATTGTAAACGAAACCACGCGGACCTAGTGGACGGTACAATATCTCGTTTCGTAAATTGTTTTTGTCCGGTGGCGGGGTGGAGGGGCGATTAAGCGTAATTCGATAACGGAACGTTCTGTTCGCCATTTATAACGTTGTCCGCGCCGATTTCGAACGGCCACAAATTACGCCGAAAACGCACCGTACGCCGACTAGAAATATCGGTTTCGATAGTAAAATAACCGTTCGTTTTAGATAAACGTTTTAAAAAAAAAAAACCGGCGAACGGTAATCCGACGTTGTTTCGGTTACCACAAACCGTTGTTACGTCGTACAATACGTTTGTTATCCCAGTTCAGGAGTTGATTAGCCGAATAACATTCAAAAACGATTCGAAATAAACGCGAAAACGAGTAAACCAAAATAAAAAAAAAAGAACGGATGTAAAAACGATCCAAAAATGGTCGAATTATTAACGCCCGAATATTGGAATAACGTAAAACAATTTTTTCCCCCAAAGGTCTTTCTACAAAATAAACGTTTAAACGTTTCGTTAATTATAAAACTATTCCGTCGGATTTCCCGTATTTTATAACATAGACCAAAATTTACGAGTAATATTCGTAATTGGACTTCTCACAATTTAACGGTATATAAACGTACGCTCGTTATACAGGTTCGATATAATTTTTTAGTTACTAAAAGAACAAAAACGGTAGAACGACTAGAGTACGTATAGAGAACCGTCTACGAACAGAGTAACGAAAGTTACGCGTTCTTTTCTCCTCGTTAAACGAATTCGTGCGTGCGCGCGTAGTTCGACTGGTTAGGTTATTGGAATGGCGGAGTATACAAACGGTCGCCGCTTGTGCCGGTCAAAGTTCGTCGAAACGAACGGGTGACGCGTGGTTTCGTCGACGACCGTCGGTTGAGCACTCCATTTCGCGGCCGACGCGATTGTGCGGTTGTCCACGGGTTCCCTCGTCGGCCGGACAACGGCGGTGAGTGGGACGCCTCCTACGGTCTGTCCGCGTCGCCGAAAGAACGGTAAAACGTGTTTAGCTGTCGCGACGAATCCGACGAGTCCGCTTTTGGGAAACGCGCGATAACCGCCGGGTGATCGTCGCCGTCGTTTGTCGCGCGCTACGCGAATGGCCGGCGCGATTATAACGTTTCGTATTTATTAAACACGGGCGCGTACGCGCCCCGCGTGCGTAGTAATAATAATAAGACACCGCGTGCGTGCGCGTGTGCACACGTAAACGGTAGAACCTGTTGATGACGATAATAACGTAACATTATAAAATGGTAGGACCGGCGCGGGCATAAGCTGTAATTAACAAGTGAACACACACTCCACCCTTTAAATCGATCCCCGTCGACGGGAATGATTCATATTATATGCTCACCGAACGCGTTTACCTCCCGCGTCCGCCCCTCCACACCCAGCCCACCCAACCACACGAGCGCGCACACACACACACACACACATACAGCGCGCGCGGGCGCGCAAACATACCCGCGACCTTTTTCCACGGACGAGAATGTAAAACCGAAACGGTACGCGAGACGGATGGTGCGCGACCCGTGTTGACTGACGTCGAACCCGAATTTTTTTCACCGATTTCTCGACCGTCCGTGTATACGACTCGAGATTCTCCGTAGCCGTCTACGTCTACTCGGAACGATCGAAACGCCGCTGTACTGTTCGTGCGTCGGTTTTTCCGTGAATTCCGTAAGCGAAAATCGAAAGGAAAATAACGTTTTTGTATTTTTCGTCATTTCCGAGTATAATATACGTCGCGGAGCCTAACTTTTAAACCGTAATTTTTTATCCTTATATATAATATAGAAATAGAAAGGTAACACGATGTGCCGTGAATTATTATTATTTTGAAAACCTTTGGTTGGGTTCGAAAACCTTTACTGAACCACGCTTATTAGAATTAACGACAAACGTCGTAAAAAACTAACTCGTAGTCCGCTCTTAAGAAATCCAAAAATCGTCCGAAACGAATAGGTCGATAATTTGGCCGGATTGTTTTTAAAAATTTTTCGTTTAAGATAACGAAATAACGTATCGAATAATGTTCTTCCTACGCGAAAAAGTGTTCGCCGACAAAACGAAAAAAAAAATAATAAACAACGCGTCGTCCAACCGATACTTCGCTTCTCTCACGAAATAGGTATACCCAACGAAACAAATCAATCACTGTTTTCGGTTCGTTTTTTTATTTCGGGCGCGCATTTTTCTTATTGGACGTTTTACGGGTATAACCGTTTTTCGGTTTTGGAATATATTTTATCGGCGTTTTTCGTTAATGCCTTCAAACCCCGAACCCTAATTACGATCTCTTGTAATATTATATACGCTTCCAAAGCGTTATGAATCGCCCTCATCGCTCCGGTCGAGATCCCGGGGCATTCGTAATAAATTCGTGATTCGTATTTTCCAATTTACTATTCGCCTTATAAAACACGTACGTTTCGGTATGTTCGATCGATATTCCTAAAATACGTTCTCCGTCGAACGAACGCGACTCCGAACACACAAAGCAAATATCGTGTAAAATCTAATACAAACGCGTTATAGGTACGTCGTATCATCGTATAATCGAATACAATTGCATAATGAATAATTCATTATACCGTTAACGTCGACGTAAAATTAAAACGGTTTTAAAAAATCGTTTAAGACATTGGCGAATTGAATAATATATACACGTTATTCAAAAGCGAATTTATATAATATTTCGACGGGGGAATTTTTTTTTCGGTCGATAAAAACGCGAATAACAAATAACAACAATTTGGTAAATACCCGCGGACTGTGCAAATGAAATGCGTGTGTACCTGTTCGTATTAATTTTTTGTTCGTTAAAAATATTTTACGGTTATATACCTATTTAAATGTATTTGCGACTATAAAGCGTATTTTTCAACAACGAAATATTTATATAAAATAGAAACGGCTTATTTTCGAAAATAAAAAATAATCGTTTCGTTATATTTTTTCAACAAGCTGTATAAACACACACATATATATAGATATATAATTTATTTTCGCTAAGGACGAGAAATTTTAATGAGTTTTGGGTTTTAAGCGGGTTTTTTTTTTTACTATATTTAGCGTAGCAGTCAGTCAGCTCTTGTTTTTTTTTCTTTGTTTACATTATTATAGAAATACGTGGTCGAACGAATACTTTACCAATCGTAGAACAAAACAACGACATTGTTTCTATTAGCTAAGATTATAAATATATATATATATATATATATATATATCAGTGGTGTATTTGTGAGGAGGAGTGGGGTGTTGGAAGTTTCCACCACTGTCAGATAATGTTCGAAGACCAGAAATATTTTAAACGCGTCGATAATATAATTGTTGGTGGTCGGTTTATTTTGCAAATTATAACGACGAAAACGAAATATTTTAACATTTGACGGAAGTATTTCTTCGATTTCGTTAATTTATATAAAACTATTTATAACATTCTATCAAAATCGGCGTACGACGATATTGATATATTAAAATTATTTCATTATTATGACACCCCCTCCACGAAAAATAAGTTTGTATATACGCCACTGATATATATATATATATATTTATTTATTTACTTTAAATAACACGTTTAAAAAAAATTACTTACGAAAAACGTAATATTATAATAATTTCGAGAGTATTATGTAAAAGTATTATGTTTGAAACACTGGAAGCGCGTAACGCGAAACCACGTCAACAGGTATGATTCGTTCTACTACTACTACTACTAACGCTTTTCGTATCGTCGCGTAAGACTGAAATAACGATTTTTTTTTAAAACACGAACGTATCTCTTAAGCTAAGTGTCACTAATGGGTGACTTTTTCGTGTAATCTCGCTGCCATTTGTTTTTTCTGTTTTCTTTCGTCGCATATTCTTATTGTGCTTTATGGTACAAATCGTATATTTCCTTGTAATATAAAAGAAAAAAACCCGAACGTATTTTTAATGACGAATAAACGATTAAACAATCCTAACCCGACCTAAGTAATGGACGGTCCATTTGTCCCGCGCTATTCTCCACGTGTAGAACCGAAACGCGACGATATTTATAGAATATTACTATACCGATTTTCTTAATATTTCGACGGTTTATTTACATCAACCAAAACCAAACCAGTCAAAAACGTGTTAATTTATGTTCGTCGGACGTCGTTCGAATATGTTATATCAATTGTGACTGAACAAACTAGCCGGGTGTATTTTTGTTTTAAATTCGACGTAACGTGTATATAGGCGGGAGCATGTAACTTCGAGATAATGGGATTTTTTTTTTTGTTCAGTAAGCGATGTTTGTTCAGCGTAGAAATTATTATCTCGCGCCTAACCTTCTTAATAACTAAAACAGTATATATTTATATATACTAACTTATAACTACTTACCCTGCGTATACTTTAAAAATATATTTTTAAGACGAACGGAAAATGCTGTGGGTGTTTTATGGTTCGAAGAGATTAAAGCGAAGGGTGGACGAAAAGTTAAATAAAAAAAATATCCAAAGTTGACCTAAACTCATTTCCTTTAACTATGGCCGCGGTGCATTATAACGAGCGATTAACCTTCGTGGTAATAATTTTTGTCTTATCAAAAATACGTTTTACTATAAATATGTTTTATATATAGTAAAGGAAAAACGGCAAATTTTCAAACGAAAATATGTCTTTGTTACGATCAGAATGGAGCGGAGGAAATAGATTATATAAACAGGTAAAAAAGGAAATTCCGGAATATTTACAACATCGCGTACGGGACGCGGTTCGGAGGAAGCGAATCGTTTCGTATACCGAAAATCCGGCGCTGAATATCGACGATTACGTTTTCGTTACACGACGCGAGATTTATCGTAAGAGGATTTCTCGAGTTCGACGTAATTTCGTACGAAAAGTCGACCAGTCGGATCGAAAATGGATGAGTGAAGAAACGCCGTTAAATCCGAGCACTCGGCCGCGACCACCGACGCCGTACGATTGTGCACGACCTTCCTACATTGTGGCGCGGCCGGTAACTATTTCACTCGGTTTTCGGTACAAAAAAAATAAACGCGAAAACGCCACCGCTATTATTCGCGATCGCTTTCGATCGTTCAGAAATCAAGACAACGTGCGTAAAAAAAAAAACGGGAAACGGTTTCGGCGACAAATCTACGCGCGACGACGTAGTCGCCGTTTTCAGCGCGCAAAAATTAAGTTCGAAAATTAACGTCGCGTCCACGAATAATTCGAAAACTACGACTTCGTTGTGTACAATGTTCGTTTCGTTGTTGCTGTTGTTGTTACTCATTAGTAGCTCGCCGTCGCGATAAAAGAACAGTCGGAAACCGAAACGACCGGGAATAATCAAAAACTCCTCGTTCGTGGATCGCCGGAATATAATAATAACTGGGACGTGCCTCTCCATTGGGGGGAACCCGACGCGATGTCCGAGAACACCGCGAAAATTACGCTTATTCGTCGTCCGTCGTTCGTTGGCCGCGAATCCCTTCGGACGGTCGTCACGCCGCCGTCGACAAAACGGGATCGCTAGTGGTACCGTGCGCGCCCTTTTCAAAAAAATATCGTCGGAACTTTTTCGATTCGAGTACACCGCCGATCGAAAGTCGGGTGAAGAAACTTGGCGCGACAGCCGTAATAATAATAATAATAATAATAATAACGACAATACGCGCGTATAACGTTGAACTCTCGTTCGACTTGGCCAAAGTTTTTGTGCGTGTACCGATATTATTATTACGTGTTTTCGACGTACCACCTACTGGCGGAGACGAGCACACGTCGTCGTCGTGTTTATGTATACGTATATATGTACGCACGCGACGACGAGCGCACGTTAACTTCGTCACGCGCGCCATAAATATATATTTATACGTCGCGTAATTACGCGGTCGTTCGTTTTTCGGTCGCGAACGCTCCGGCGCGGCGTCTACGCGCCGATTGACAACGCGTGCAAAGGACAACCGGGGACCGCCGCCGACCTGACACGAACGAATCACGTAAGTACATCGATACGAAACGTCGGCGTATCGAGGTGCCAGCGAACCCGTGAAGACCGCCACACGGTAACGCGGGGATGACGGCGAATTCGTTCCCGACAACGCGAACGAACAAGTCGAAAACGAAAATCGAGAATTTTACCCCAGCGACTTTGGCCGTCGCGAACACGCGTATCGTCCGCGTAAACGGGCATTTCCAACGGCTAAGGTATCGGGTCGCGAACGGGCGCGCGCAAACGCGTAGCGACGATCAATTACGGTATTATGGGTCACGTAGCGGGCGTTCGACGTTGTTGTACGCGTCGTACGCGCGGGTTAATTACAATTGCGACAGATAACGGCGCGTACGGAGTACTAACGAAAATCGCGGTAAAAGACCAACGCGCCATTCGGCGCGCGCTCGAACGCGAATAACGCCGCCGTTCGTTACGCCGCTTTATTATTATTGCCGTCGCGCGACGCTCGCGTTTACTACTCGCGCGTGTAGGGGTGAGGCCGAAAAGACGTAAA
>JAIPRN010002199.1:0-33477 GCA_025469175.1 Geopemphigus sp. TES_GeoC_2020
TATATATATATATATATATATATATTGTAAACTAATATCCTATTGTATTGTATCGAATTATCAAGACTCTAGTTTTAACAATTCTTATAAGTTATAATTACACAGTTTGGTTATATCTATAATAATAGTATAATTATATAATATTACATGATGAGACATTTAAAACTAAAAGCATATATATAGAGGATGAATAGCAGCTGCTTCATCTGCTTTTGTTATATCTTGAAACATACCCTCTAGTACCCTTCTTAAGTAATATACAGCCTGCATATTTCGCAGTACCACCTGCTATGACAGATGTATGTGACTACATTAGTATTTATATTTTCCCTTATATATAGTATGTATAATATTATATATATATAATTATTTTGTTTGAAATTTGAAATATAGGTAACCTTAAAATGAACGCCTTTACTCATTCCTTGAAGTATTATAGATAACTTAATATTTATTTCAGGATATTTTAAACAAATAATTCCAAAAAACCATTATTAAATATTAGTATCTGCATTACTTACTAAAAATATATAAATCAATAACTTATCAATCATATATGATTTATTATTTTATTTAATAATGTCAAACAAATTGTTTACAGTAACTGTAAATATGGTGCAGTAACCAAAATCAAGTTTATAGTTATGAAAAATATAAGACTATTTACTACATAGTAAATTATATTTTAATAATTGTATTATTTTTTCTTATTTTCAGAATAAAGGAACTTCTTTACAAAAATTTAGTAAAAAAGCATCTAGAGGTCTTCTCCGACATATAATACAACAAGTATATAATGTTTCCGTCACCGATCCTGATAAATTAAATCAGTATGAACCGTTTTCACCTGAAGTATGTAAAATGATAAATCATCATATTTTACATAAAATAAAATATTTTTATTGTGGTTCTTCTAGGTGTATGGAGAAACATCATTTGACCTCATTTGTCAAATGATTGATCTAATTAATATCACAGAAGAAGATATATTTATTGATCTTGGATCTGGTGTAGGACAAATAGTTTTACAAATGGCTGCTACCACTCAATGTAAAATTTGCTGGGGTGTTGAAAAAGCTGATGTGCCTTCATCATATTCACAGGTGATAATCCTAAATATTTTAGATAATGTATTTACTTTTATATTAATATTTGGTTTCTTTTAGTATATGCATACTAATTTTCAAAAATGGATGTCTTGGTATGGGAAACAATATGGTCAGTATCAACTTGTGAAGGGAGATTTTTTAAGTGAAGAACATAAGGAAAAAATAACTAATTCAACAATAGTATTTGTGAACAATTATGCGTTTGGACCACAAGTAGACCACATGTTAAAACAATTATTTGCTGATCTCAAAGATGGTGCCAGAATAGTTTCGTCAAGATCTTTTTGTCCACTGAACTTTCGAATGTCTGAACGCAATCTAAGCGGTAATTGCCTTTTTTTTATTCAATATAATTAATTTACAATTCTAATTTTTTTATTAGATATTGGAACTATTATGCACGTAACAGCAATGGAACCTATTACTGGTTCAGTGTCTTGGACTTGTAACCCTGTAAAGTATTATCTACATGTTATTGATAGAACAAAGGTAAATAATATTTTTACTACAATCATAAATTAGTTTGATTTGGATTTATAGTATAAATTAGATTTTAAAATTACTTCATTTTCTAATAATATATAATCCAAAAATATTTCAATATGACATACTTTAATTAATAACATAATTGTTTTTAATGAGATAGTTATTCATTTGTTAATATAAATTTTTAATTAAATATTACAATTTTTTTCTATATAAATATTGATTCAGTTGATATGGTTTATTTCAAATTTGTATAAAAGTTAATTTATTTGTTATTGTTATTTATTTGATTACAAATTACCTTATACTTTTTATTTTTATATTTTATATAAAAAAAAAATTTCCTATTCTTTACTTTTTCATAAATACTTGGTCATCTTTTGTATTTTCTTAAATTTATCCTTTTTATAATTTCATATCATTTAATATTATAACTAAATAAAATAATTACCTTCATTAATTTTGTTAAATAGAAGATTTTCAAACTTCATAATTATCTAATTATATTAAAAATTGATCTAATTATTCTCGTTTATTTTCCGTATATTTTGAGATACTACCAAATTATTATATTTATAATGTTAGTTAGTATATTGAAAAATTTAGGAAAACATCAAATAAAAATAAATTTAAATTAATATTTTATTATATTTTTGATCATTATTAATGTATATACTTATTTTTCGTTATTCGTTTATTTATTTACTTGATATTTTTTTAAAAGCAAGTATTTTTTATTTTATTTTTTTATTGTAATTAATTGCTTATTCAATTTTAAAAAAATGTTTTGATGTCAACAGCTCGAGCGGTATTTTACTCAGAATAAGCCTCCCATTTCAAAATCCAGGGTAATTAAAATATGACATCTATGGAGTAAAATTAATGTTTATATAATTATATTCTTATAATAATAAAACATTTCTTTTACTCATTTTTTTATTTTAATCTGCAATTACTGTCCACTTGTGAATAAAAGGACTTGCAGTAAGTATTCTTTGTACAGTTATTAAAAGTATATTATTTATACCTTTAGGTCAATGGAGAAAAACTGAAAACAAGTCTTGGTGTTACCAATCAAATTAGTTCATCTGATGATACTGACTCTTTGTTTAGTACATTAAATGGGGATAGTGTAGATGGAAATATCACGACTGGATTAGAAAATGATAAAACTAAAACGAACAACAATGGACGTTGTGCTTGGTCTGATCTAGGTGGGAACAATAGTGAAGAAGGAAATGAGAATAATACAGGTATATTTGAATCAATAAAAGTCAATTTTGTTAATTTTAATTTATGTTAATTAATGTTTACAGATAACCTAAATAGAACTACCCGAAAAGTGATGAAACGAAACACCCCACGTCGTAGTCGTAGTTTTAAGATATCTCCAACTATGTTACATGGCCGATCACATTCTGAAATATCTGTTACTGAGAAAAAGATTGCAGAAAAAATTACAAAAGGGAAACGCACTATTTCTACTGCAAGAAAACAGAAATCTAGGCGAAAGGCTCCTAAACGTAATGTTAAAATATCTGCATCTTTAAATTTGTTACATAGTAAGACAGTATTAAGTACTACACCTGAAGTTTCAATGAGTATCAAAGAACCACCAAAAGGTTGTATTGATCATACTTTGACTTCCATTACGGGAGTTGGAGCTGGATATGCAGCTACCCATACTGAACTTCCTCCACCTACAGGAGATATACCATACTCACTACAATTACTTCTTGATGATTATAAAGAAGGATTTATAAACATGATTAATATGTTTAAAACTCAGAAATTCCGCCACAATATTGAAGCTCAAATAAAAGCAGAAAAAGTAAGAAAATAATTCTATCTTATTTTGTTTTATTTTGTACCTATAAATTAATAATTATTTTAGGAAAAAAAACAAAATTTAAATATGAAAATTAATCAAATTAAAAAACAAGTTGACCATTTAATCAAGGATAGCTGTAGTCTTTTAAAGATTCGAATGAAAGAACTTGATATTTATCCTACTAATACCACAGGAGATGTTTTGACAGCAGCCAAAGTAATAGTATTGCGACATAAAGATTTACAAAGTAAAGTGGCAAAAGTAAAAAATGAAGTAAGTTATAATTTTCATATATTTTATAATGATTATCCAATCTTATAAATTATGTGTATATTTGGTTTTTATATTTTTTAGACAAATGTATTGGAAAATCAATATTGGGACTTTTACTCAAAAAGAGCTGCTGAAGTGAATGCTATTGGTACTCCTGGACAAAATTTATTGATACATCAGACTGATAATTCCACGGATCACGAACTTAACACTCAACGTTTATTAATGACAGAACTTATGATTAATCGAAAAAGAAAACACAATTTATCTTCAACTATTGAAATTATCAGAAATGAAATTGACACCTTAGAAAAACAAAATACAAATAAATACAATAATACTTTAGTAAATCAAATGTGTAACAATAAAAAATCAAGAGTACGCTCACAAGATTGGCCTGATGTGCCAGATATAGCAAGAATTGATGAAAAGAACCCAGAAATTTTAGCGCAAAAGATATTAGAAACTGGTAGACAAATTGAAGCCAGAAAAATAATTGAAAATGGTCGTCAAGTTGAATTGACAACACGGTATCAACGCTCAAATAAAATTCATAATAGAAACTCATCAGATACTCCACTTAAAGTGCCTTTTTACGATGAACATGTCAAAGATCTCATTACAAATGCTTTAAACGAACCATCATCAAAAGGACCAGATTATACAATTGTATCACCTGCTAAAGTTGCCTTACGAAGACATCTATCTCAGGTAATTGACAAAATAATTATAACATACATTTTAGTGTATTATTATTGTATATTACTTTAATTTACTAATCTATGTCATTTATAACTTTTAGGAAAAAATATCGCCTAGTCCACCAATACAGCAACAAAATGTCATTACAAGAACTATTGGTGATGTATTAAATAATGAAATTGAAAGATGTTTAGAAATAGACCGACATAATCGAACTCTAGAAATTAGCAATCAATCCATAATTAATGCCGTTGTACCATTATCTGTACATAATAATAGAACCAAAGATCCAAGTATCCAAGCTATTAACCAAACATTACCTTCAGAAAAGCGATCATTTATGTATATACCATTACCAAAAGCAGAGCTCAAACCATATCAAGAATCATTATTCAGTGATGATGCTCCTCCGCCACATTTTACTACTCTTAAAGAAGAACCTGTTGAAGGGTATATATTTAATAATGATTAAAGGTATTTAATATATAGTTTATAATTTTCCGAATGTGTATTGTCATATATAGATTGGCTGCATCACTGCATGATCGACTTTTGGATAATGATGGAGATGATAGCAACGGTGATGAAGGCTTGTCGCTTAAAGAAGAAAAGACTGAATCAGACACACAATCACCACATAGAACACTCAAACGCAGTTCTGAATCACCTTGTCCAATAAACGCTAAAAAAATGACACCTATGTCTGAGAGACTGCCCTCTGAAGAAGGTATTTGAATTATTTATCTGTATATTGTCCACACTTTTGATTTTGGTTTTGGCGTGTAATTTGAATTTGTTTTCACATTCAACTTTCAAATAGATTTATTTATATTTTTTTATCATACAATCGCCTGATTGTCATAATATTGTATTTAGCTTGGCTTAACCTAAACTTGAATACTTTCATAGACGTAATATTTACAGTCTAGTAAATAGTATTTGTTTAAATATTTTATAATATTAAACACTGGTGGTGGCCATATGTATACAATTTTCTTTTTTTATAAACACAAATTGAAGTTTGATCTTTATTTATTTTATACTGTTGTTATTTTATTACTATTACTATGATTATTACTGTTATTGTTTAAGAATAAATTTATGAAATATATATATATAAGCTCACGAGTTTTTTCTTGACTAAACTTTCCAAACATTTATAAAATTCACTATCCTATTTTAAATGTTCCAAACATATTGATCATTGATGTAAAATATAAAATTATAGTTTTGTAAATATTATTGATATTCCTACTGTAAAAACTTGTAATAATGGATTGTGATTAAAATTGTTTTATTTAATTTATTAATAGATGTTTTATTACTATTTTCAATCGGTTAAATAATTTTAGCCAGAAACTAATGATTCAAACAGTGTCTTAAGGAGTAATATTTATTGACACTCATTGCATGTTTTGCTGGTTTTTTGTTGCTTGTCACGCTTATTAATTTCTATTTTAGGATTTAATACTTGTACTCTAAAGTATGTCACAAGAAGTATTATTTAGCTGTATAAATAGAAACCTTAGCTGGCCTAATGGATTTGGAATACATAGTAAAATATTAAGGTGAGTGCACTGCATTGCGTTGTACAATACACTATATATCTGTATATTTTGGCATGTATATTTTGAGTTTTGTCCCAAGTAATAATTTCATAAAATCTTATCCTTGTTTGGTTTGGCGCATGTACAAGAATAATTCAATGAATATTACGTTATAATATATATATATATATATATATATACTTATAATACACTTATAATTATTTTTAAAAACAAATAACAGAATAGAATTGTTAATAATATTTTTTTTTAAATATTTTCGTTTTGTACATAAAGTATAAACATTAATTTTTGAGAAATGTGGTATAACAAACGTAAATTATTAATTATAATTTATTTTTCAATGCTACATACATTTAATGTATATTATATATTTTATTTAAAAAATAATTGAATGGTTTTTTACTTCTGGTAACCTATCGTGGCTTTTAATAATTAATTTAATTATATTTCTTATAAATTTAAAAATAGGAGAGAAAACAAATTTTGATACATTTAAATAACTTTCATTAATAGAAAATTGAATTGCAATTTAAACATCGTAAAATTTAATTCAAATTTTGTTGTAAATTTATTTTGAATAACAAATATTTTCTAAAATAAACTTTAATATTTAAACTTAATTTGATGATCATTATTTCTATTTATTTCATCATTATCATAGAACAATATGGTTAGGTGTTAGAAAAACAATTTTTATCTATTATTTTGTATTTCTTGCATGCTTATGGCTATAATTCGTCAGAATCCATAAGACTTGTCTATTATAATTGTATAAATATTATATTGACCAAATTAGGCATAATATTATTTTAATAATAAAAAAATTAACCCATAAAAACAAAAAACAACTAACCACTAGTTCGGAAAACATCTAAACATTTTAATCAAAATAATGTTTTCTATTGGTTATTTTTACTTTTTTTTATAAATCTTAAATCTTTTATAAATTTTTATTTCAGATGAAAAATGGAATGATCGTATTCGTGAACGATTTGATAGCTTGGTAACATTTGCATCATTAGAATTGGATAAACGGCGGCGTAATAGTTCAGATGCAGCTGCTGCTAACACTAGTCCAGATAGCGGTATTGGTCATGGTGATCCACCACCTGCTCTACAGCCACCACCATCACCATCTCCACCATTCTCACCAGCTCCACTGGATGGACCATATAGCCCAGTACCTGCTCCTACTATAACTGCTCCAAACATACCATTGAGATATCAACGTCATACTAGTCACAAAAAGAAATCTTTTCGTGATAAATATCGATCTACAGGCCCTAAGGTAAAAACATGGGCTGCTAAATGGATGGATGCTGAAATTCAAAACACAAATAATTTTTTTTAAGGTAGATACGTATTTTTCTTTTTATATAATTATAACATCTCAATAACAAATAGTGTTATTGAAATTTTATTTAAATGTAAATTAATAGAGTTTATATTTAAATTTTTACACATGATAAAACTTTTTTTGAATATCTGTTACAATATACAATTAATTATGGTTTTAAAATTCTTTTTTATCCGTTTGAAAAAAAAATCATAAAATTCCGAATTAAATTAATATAATATTTTTATTTAACGATATTTATTATGAAATTAAAAAATTATTCACTCAATTTTTTATTAATATTATTAACTTATATTCTCTACTTTAGTTATTAATAACAAAAATACAGGTTCCTTGTTATTATGTTTTTTCAAGAGTACACGTTTTTAGTTTAGATAAATAAATTGTAATTATACTCTTAATAAGTTTATTTCTTAAGCAACATCTTTAACTGCCTTAGTTTTGATTTGTTTACCAATTGTTTAACTATTATTAGTATTTATCATTAATTTTTTTTTTTTTTTTTGTTATATCCTATTCACTGAATTTAGAATAATAATTAATCAAATGAAAATATTCTATTCAATAAATTACCTTGAATAGCTATTAAGTACTTAACATTGTAAAAACTTATTTTCAAAATAAGTAGAATAATTTAAAATATTAGGCACTCCAAATACCATAGAATTAATGTGTTCTTTATTATTTATTTTTAAAAATACTATTGTTATTATATAGTATAAGTTTTTTTTAATCATTTCTTTTTTTGTAAATAATTGTATCTCCTTTACAGCTTCTTATTTCTGTTCCCGTATAGCTCATCACTGCCTTCATCTGGAAGCCCCCATTTTATAAATATGTATAATAGTTAACAATTAGACTATCAATTTTTGATATTTTTTTGAAATGGGGGAACTTAGACTTTTTTCAAACATCTTTTTTTAAACAATTTTTCAAACTGCCACTCGTTAAAAGTGTTCAAATTTAAATTATAAACAATTTCTTTATTATTATTATTTATTCAATTTTTTTTTTTATATTGCAATTTGCAGCATTTTGTTGTTCCTAAGTTATTATTAAATTGTCCAATTTTGTACAGAATAATATAATGTAATCAACTTTTTGACGGATGTTATTTATTTCTTTTTATAATATTATTAAGACAATTGTGCTCCGAGTACAAAATTATGTTATGTACTAATAAAGTATTGTAAATATATGTTGAATATATTGTTTTGAAGGTATTTACGTATTTATTTGTTTTATCATATTGAATATTTTACATAAATATTATTTTGACGGACGTTCGAATTTCCTATTACCATAAACAAAAAAACATTACCCTTAATATATCCATTGCTTAAAATGATTTTTTATGTGTAGTATATGCTATTATTGTACGCTTCAATTTGAATATCGCACAATCTACATAATGTGAAAGATCAACGCCACAGTCGGCCTTATTTTGTATTTGGTTTTGCATTTGGTATGTATACTTTGGTGTGTCTATACTTGCTCTGCATAGCCCTACCTGTGGCTGTCGCAGTTCAATTCTTTTGGAACAAAGATGAATTCTGCGAAAAATTCAACTTCAGACATGTTGAAGAAAGTTCTATCGATACAAACTATGTAAGTTATTATTTAAATATTATACTTTTGTACGTATTACTTGATTTTTTATTTCAAATATATAGTAGATTATTTTTGTGGATAACAATTATATACAGTAATATTTCGTGTACAGGAATACTCATTTTGATGAAATTGTGGATACATAAATATTGGTAGTTAAATTAACGTACACGACCTTTATTATTAAAAAATGATAATTTATCACAATTTTATGTAATAATCGAATAGACTATTGGAGAAAGGATAATATTCCTCAACGCCCAACTTTCGGAAAATTAAAGAAAACTGTATTTCCTACATTTTAATTTGAATAAAACACTTGTCTTTACAATTTATGTAATAGAAGTACCTTACTTTAAGTTCTTAAAATATGAAATCATCGATAGGTTTCTTTTTATATATATAAAACATAAGCTAGAATGTTACTTTTTTCTTGCCACTGTATTTAAAAATATAATTAGGCTTTAAAAATAATTTTAATTCTCAGTTTTATGAAGAATTATATTTTATGAATAAAATCACTAAGTGATGTTTTTTTTACTTTAGTTTAAATAATTATTACAAATTACGTTGTTCACATAAAAAGTTTTTAAAATCAACTTCCCTCGTCATCACTAGGTTGTTTCGTTCGAAGTTGACAAGATTTCGTCATACAATCCTTGGTTTTCTCGTGATATATTGTCTGGCTTGATATATCTTAAATCTTTTTGTAGTTAACTACAACTTAATTTTTATAGTTATTGTGGTACGGGCACAACACGTCTTCCTAAAATTTTATTCGCTTTAAAAGCTACGACGTTTTGAAAACCGTTAATTTAGTACAAAACAATCATAATCTTTCAGTTCGCTTCTGTACATCAAATATATGTGTACTGCCTTGTTGAACTTCACCTTTTTTCTATATTCTTTGTCGTTTTTTAAATACTGTGACCTACAACCCACGAAAATTCAATACGTTTTCATTTTTTACGGACTTCATAAGTTGGTAAGAACTTTTTTGGCAGTCTTGCTGATATCTTCATACTGACTAGTACATAGATTCGATGTATCATACATATTGTTCTACATATAACTAAATAAAAATAAAATTACCCGCGTATCTTATGGATACCGAAAATCTGCTCGAATTACGTACCGAATAATACAGTTATATTTTTCCCATCGTTAGCGTCATGAAATATTAAAAACCGACGTGTTCGTCGCAATAATGTTGCAATCGTCATTTACGTAGTTTTTCTCGTGTAAAATAGACGAAAACACAAACCAAATAATAACGAAAATATTATCCCCTCACCCTTTCAACCGGGCAAATAACGTGACTACGAGTGAAAAAGAAAAAAAACCATTCCCGACATCTTATCGTTTTTCCGTAAAACAAGGCTACGAAACGGAATATTATCCTTTTATTCCGCTCGATTGGTCAATCGTAAGATATGGTACCCATTTTCCGCTGACGTTTTTTATAGTATGAAAAGCATGCGCCGTGTAAACGCCGGTCGATACGCGTGTTCGGGCGTCTTATTGAAAGACCTACCACGCGTTTTTTATCCGATGGTTGGTTGGTAACAAAAAAATCTACACGTCACGTACGTTCGAACGACCGGCTGCGCCGGGCGAAAACGAATTGGTCGCAACCTCGAGAAAGCGTTGTGGACAAAAGTCGTCCCGGCTGCGATGGAAACGTAGCTGAACCGCGCGCGTCATACTTGGATTTCAAACGACGCGCGCGTAAATGCTGACATATGCGCGAACGAATCGACGTAATCACAACACGCAGTCGGTACAAAGAGTATATATATATATATATATATATAAAAACACTCCCGCGTAAATGTAACGTATTCGGTTTATCGCGAGTTTTATATCTAACGGGGAAAAAATGTAAATGCAATTTGATTATTGGTTCGGCTCGTGCGATATACATTTAAATTTTAAATAAAATATACGTTTAATATTCGTGTCCGTACATTTATACGTGTAAATATATATATATATATCCGACATTGTGTTTATGTCGTTACGCAACATGAACACAAATATAGGCTATTCCGAGTGAGTGGATATAATACCGTTGTTGTTTCGACATTTCGAAACGTACAGCCTACTACAATATACGTACACACGTATATATATATATATAATATAGGTAGGTAGGTACCTAATAATATCCTTTATACACGTAGTTACGTCGGAACCTCGGCCTACCGATTTCGTTTCAGATACCGCAAACGCGGTTTGACCTACGGCGCGAATGCGTACGATATTTTATTTTACATCGAGATACCTCGAACGTACAACAAATGGTACGTATGTACGTATGTTTAATAACGACGGTTGGCTTGTCCGGGTAAATATCGAAAACCGAGGCCGAATTTTCGTTTTTTCGAAAACCGTCTATATTCGACAAAACAGACCGATCCTCCCAAAGATGTTTCCGTATGGCGCCGCATGTAAAGTTATCAATTAATGGTTTACAAATCGGAACGCTTATATTATTATTACTATTATTATACGTACACGCCGTAATATTATCATTTCGGTAATTTGACGGCATCTACGTCGTAACAACACGCCCGTAATATACTTTTTAATTTCTTTTTTTCAGACAAATATCACCTGCGAGAATTTTAACAATTCGCGAACAAATACGGGTATGAACACATTAATTATATATATACATACTCGAATACACACACACACACACACACACACACAGAGTATGTCCGAAAAGTTCCCGAACTAAATTAAATAAAAACGCGGATTTAATGTAAACGAATTTATTTGCGTCAACCCTTTACATAGAACCCTTGTCTAATTATACACTCGTTGTAAAGTTGGCAAAGTTGTTTATCGAACGCTCTGGATAAATCATTTAATGGGATGATCGCCTTTAACTGTTCAGTACAAACTCTTTGAATCGTGGGAATATCGTTGAAAAATTGGCTTTTCGTCTTCAATTCGAGTTTTCAAAATAGAAAATAGTCCGTCGTAGTTAAATCAGATGAATAAAGTGGGTGGGATGGT
This sequence comes from Geopemphigus sp. TES_GeoC_2020, assembly GCA_025469175.1. Lineage (NCBI taxonomy): Eukaryota > Metazoa > Arthropoda > Insecta > Hemiptera > Aphididae > Geopemphigus > Geopemphigus sp. TES_GeoC_2020. The sequence goes on from JAIPRN010002199.1 coordinate 11,962, forward strand.
AGGACATCCGATTCTCGGCGTAATAAAAACGTTAAAAACCGTCGTTGTGTGAGCAATCGTCAAGTTTCAACGAAGTTTCTCTTGGGCGCGAGAAAGACGCGTCTGTTTTTGTTTTTCCGTCAAGTGTGAAACGTAAAGGGAACGAACGTTTTCTGTTCAAAATTGTGCGTACCGCGTTTTTACCGACGTTAAGCTACCGTAGACCGATGAGTAAGACGAGATTATTTGAACGGCGTCGCACGCGATATTTTCGTCGTAAACAACTGTCGATCGAATGATTTTCTATTTCGTTCATCGTTATCCAACGACTGACGACCATTTTTAAACCGTTTTCACCATGTGTGTATGTAGTACTGTACGAGATATGTAGCTCCATCACCGAACGCTTACTGTATTGTAGAATATATTTTTACGAACGATTTTTCGAGTCGATCGCGACATTTTATTACGTTTCTTGCAAGCTCGTACGAAACAACACGAATAAACACACTGTACGCAGCCAAATATAATTCGAGACCGAAACGACCAAACGTACCGATATTTTGCACACGTACTCGTTAGGCTTTGTACTACAAGAAATATAAGTTGTACGCATGATAACGCTATTTACGTTTACTACAGAAATTTATTTCGGGAATTTTCCAAACATACCGCACGTATAACATATATGCGCCAAACAATACGTTAAAAACGTATAATAAGAATTTATTAGTTTTTTTCGAACAAATCATTAAACGCGCTTAAAACCGCTACTTTTATACATTTTCACGTAACGTAAAATTAACCGTTTCAAATAATAATAACTATTATCATTTTTTTTTTAAACGTAGTTAAAATAAATCGTTTTGATCCTAGTCCCAAATAGGTTAATCATTGCAGTAACGTAACGATTATTAAAAAAGTACACGCCGTTTTCGTCTAATAATGCCGCCGAAGGTTGTGCGTGCGTGTTTTTCTTTTAAACATCATAATTAATGTACTATCGCTGTTAAAACGAACGTGTCTATTTCAGATGACGTGAACGCGTTGAACAACGTGCGACTATTGTGCCGTGAATTCGATTCGCTGACATACGCTTGGAACGACGATTCCACGGATAATTCTACCGACCTCAATGGTACAATAGTCGTCGAATTTATATCTTACCAAACAACGGACGTACACGTAATAATAGAGGTACTTTTGTTTTCGACAATTTAAAAAAATAAAACGCTAATTCGCTCGAACGGTACCCCGCGCGCTAATTTTTACACGAAGAAGACAAACAGATAACCAGTGTCGAGACGATCGAATAGACGTTCGTTATGACATTTGGTTTCTACGTCTAAGCACCGATACGCGTCTAATTTTTGGAAGAAAAACCGTTATGTATTGTGCAAGGCCAACAGCGCTGTTTTCGGGATCGGTTATCAACGTGACGTACAATACCTTCGCTTGTCGCGTTTTACCCAATGTCCATATGTCCTTTATGTAAAAATACGTACTTGGTTGCGTGGTTTTACGAATTCAGCATTCGTGTATTTACACCGTTAACCGTTTGGATATTCGTTTATTCTTTTCTAAATCGATCCCTTCTAAATTGGTTCCAACGCGCTGAAAAATATTTTATTAATTGACCAAGTTCAACCCCTGTTCAAAGTTTCAAATCTCGTCTTTCTTCAAACAATCGTATTATTTTTAATTTTTAGTTTACAATAGTTTCGTGTCAAATCTTTTCGAATGATCGTTTAATTTACGTTTACTTTTACTCGCGTATTTTTGGTTCAACAACTGTTTCACAACGGTTAACTAATCACTAACCAACAGCCTGTGTTAGTTGGTTAGTAACAACACAAAGATACACATACAAAGTGCTGTATGTAAGACTCCGATGTTTATAGTCTATTCATTTTTCGATAGCGTATTGACTTATTTCGATGTGTTGTATTACGCTTCGGCCAATGACGATGAAGTTTGTAAGTCAAACGTTATAGATTATTATATAAATCGGTCGTTGTATTATCGTTGCCACAAAATATACGTACATACACACACATATATATATATATGTATGTATGGAAGGTAAACCGGACAAAATCGTCGTATGTCCGTATCGATAATCTACAGCCAAACACCGAGTACGTAGCTAGATTTTGGACGTTGATCGACGGAATTGCGGGCCATGCATCGGACACGCCGGTTGAAACGACGTTGGACAATGTCCGCAAACCGGACCCGGTACACACGATCCTATTGGCTTCTGATTTCAAATCAATGGATAATGAATCGTCTCTTTTGAAAATTTCGCTAGCTTGGATACCGTCCAAAGGTATTTGACGTTCGTGTAATATTATATGTAAGTAACAATAGCCGCGCGAAATTATGTAATACATTTCGCGGTCCTCGGAAAGAACTAAAAAAAAACTGATATGTTTATTATTGATTTTCGCTTTCTTCTAAATAAGACGTGACGTTATTGATTTTTGGTCCGATTAAACGTTTGTTTCGTAAAAGCATTTCCATTTCCAACGACTTCTAAGATAATACGAGTTTCATCATAACAACGCTGTACTCCTGTATACTGTACCTATTTACTATACTCACCGTAATTATACTTAAGCTCGAACCTTATCATGCCTAAAAATCTAATATACAACATTTTCAAATTGTAATTAATATAAAGCATATCGATTACATTTTATTATAATATCTGATATAATTCGCGATTAAATATTTGAATTGAAATTTCGCGTATTACAGCGTAAAACAATACCTACGAATAGACTTTTATGGCTTATTATTTCGACTTTCCACGACCACCTATCGTATAAATTAAACATTCGACAGCGAACATAGTTGTTTTTTTGTTTTTGTTTTAATGGAAATTGTTTTTTAAATGGACAACGCTCCATAAATATCGCCGTATATGGGAATTTGTTGAACATTCAATAGACGTTTATCGAAATAATTGATAATTACAGACATGAATTGTTATTACAAAATTCTAAACATTCCTAAGCACACGGACTATTTCGAGTTTGCGAAAGAGTATATGGTGGATTATGCGAAAACGAAGTCGTACAGCGTCACGTTTATTGACCTAAAGATGGGCACTGATTACACGGCGTCGGTACAGTCGTATTATGATAATACTCGCGTCATTCGGACGAGCAATAAGACGAAATTGAATTTCTCTACGCCAACTTGTCTAGTCTTTAAACATTACGATTGGAATTCATGCGGTAAGTTCATTATTCCGAACGCACGTACAAGCATATTATGTTGTACGCACAAATACACAACACATTGTACATAATATATACGCCTATGTATATTAATGTATCGTAGATATTGTAAAAAAGAAGGAATTTGTCTAGTAAAAAGTTAACGCGTAAAAAAATAATTCGTCAATATCGACAAATAATTTTGAATTCGATATCTTAAACGTTTTGAGCATTATAAACATAATATGCTGCCAAGCGACGCTCAAGTCATTATCCTCGTTTAGGTTTTTTTTTCATTTTTACCGACATAATATTTCCTCCGTTTACGAATAGACAATTATATTTTACCATAGTATTTATAATCGTAACATATATAACTCAACACGACTTAAAACGGGTTTTTGAACGGGAATTGTTCGTATTGGACGCAGACTAGCCTACCGGGAGAATTAAAAATAGCTACCGATATCCTTTTTTTTTGGTTTATTCGTTTTGGTAATAATACGAATTACGATTTTTTTTATAAATACGATTTTCGACTATTACAATAAGGAACAGATGGATTACGATATTTTCCCGAATAAAACAGCGATACATGTATTATAGTTTCGTATAGAAAACCGGATTGCATCAACAAAAAATTGTCTCGATACTTTAATATTACTTTGGTTTATACATAATGATATATTACAATCGCCGAGTTACGGAGTATGTAAGTAATGCGTTTATAGACTATACTAATTTATATTTGGTTTTTATAAAATGCTAAGTAAACTACAGTAAACACGGTTTTCCGATAGAGAAATTTAACTCGGTACGCGCCTGATTGGCCACTTCATAATGGTTTTCTGTAGGAAAATCGCTAACGAAGCGGTTAAATTAGGCGTATATTTTAGTAGCCGATTAATCAATTAAACCGCGTATTAATCGGAATCTCGAGATAATAATAACGAACTTCTACGAGGTGAGAAAACAAAATCAACAAAATCGCGAAGAAGAACGGTATTTCGTGTTTAAAAAGAAAACGTCGTTTAAACGTTCGTGTGATGTTTGATTTTTCCTATCGCGGAGAACGAACGTTTATTCGTTTCGATAAAAATCCGACGCTAACCGCGTGGCGTTGTACGCTATTATTGTAGCTCCGGAAGACCCGTACGACATAGTCGTGACGGAGACGGCGACGTGGGGCGAGCGCCGGTACGACGTTAAGATCGACTGGAAGATTCCGAACCCGGACGATCGAGGCGTGGAGTACTACAAGGTGAAGTTGCACGGTGAAACGGCGAACGTGACAAGTTCCGCGGATGGCGCGTACTTCGAAAACGTGCGGCTGGACGTAGACCATTACTTGGCCAGCGTGCAAGCGTTCTCGTCCGCCGGCCAAAGCAAAGAGACGGTAGTGTGGCAACACCGGGGCCTCGAGTACGCGGAGTCGAACGTCGGTTACCGTCGGGACTATTATTTCTACCTGTGGATGGCCGCGCTGACGGCGTCGGTGATCTGCACGACCCTGGCGATCGGTAAACACGTGCACGGACGGTTAACGGCGATTGGCGACGGTGGAGACGATTGCGACGATGGCGGTGACGATGGCGGCGATGGCACGGCGGCGGTAGTGGCGGACGCCGGACTATACGACGTAACGGTACTCAAGAGCCTGGACGACGTGGACATGTTACTGAATCACGAGGACGTGACCGTGTCTGACGTGTTCCTGGGACATGGCCATTTTGGCGTGGTCCGGAAAGGCGCGCTGCACCGGGTCGACGGCGAGTATCCGGTGGCCGTGAAGTCGTTACGGGACCGACCCAGCAGCCGGGACCTGAACGAATTTCTCGGTGAGATACTGCTAATGCAAAAGGTCGGCAAACATCCGAACATCGTGTCCATGATCGGCTGTTGTCTGGACGCGAACAACCGGTGCATGTTGGTCGTCGAATATTGTCCGTTGGGCGATTTGCAGACGTACCTAAGAAAGGTAAGACGTTCGGACCGTGCGCGTCGAATGAGATCTCTCTGTACAACGGAGACAATCGGAATAACGATCGGTTTTTTTTATTTTTTTATCCGGAAAAATTTCGAGTAAAATAATATTAATAACGACGACGCGCCGTCGCCCTAATTGGACGAGATGTGATAGGTATCCAATAGTTTCAGTCCGGTTCGGTCATTGTCGTCGGACCGGGATAATGGCGTTAATGTTATTCCGCGCGGGTTTTCTGACGAAAATAAAATGTTTAAAGCGGACGACGTCCCCGTCGATCCAGCTGGTTGTTTCCCAAAAATGTAACGGGGAAACTAAGCCTTATTGAAGAATCCAACCCGCAAAGGCCGGCAATCAGTTGTGTTCACTCGACTCTATTTTGTGTATATAGAATCGTGTACGTGTGTTTACGAAAATTGTTTAAAAACAGTTTTACTCAAATAAAACATTAATACGGGAACTATTTACGAATTTTTTTTGGGGGGGGGAGTTGTCATAATAATGAAATAATTTTAAAACACCAATATTATCGTACATTGAATTGATTAGAATTGTAGTTTAATATAAAAACAAATTAATGAAATTGAAAAAATACCTACGTTAAATGTAAAAATATTTTGTTTTTTTCATTATAATTTACAAAATAAACAAACTACCTACAATTATATTATTGGACGTGTTTAAAATTTGAGATCTTCAAACATTTTCTGAGAGGGCGGAAACCCCTAGCATCCCGCCATCCATAATTACGCCACAGTTTATAATACGTCCGGACTGGGAAGGCGAGTTAATTTGCTTGCGGATAATGTACGTTTCTTTTCTATTCCCGCAGCAAATAGTACTCTTAAGTACACCCTTATCCCAAATACACACGTGTGTGTGTGTATATATATATATATATATTTATTTATTTATAGGTCAGCATCAAATCTTGGTACGCCAATGATTTTTACGTGAGCCGGACAAATGACCCGTCGAACCTGACGGCGACGAGTGGGGCGGATTGCAATAAGGAAGTTGCCGGGAACCCGCTGTCACCAATCCCAGACGGGCCGCCTCCGATGGTGTTCAACAACTGTTACTTGTACCACGGCGAAGAAAACGTATTCCTCACGGTAGACGACTTGATGCGTTTCGCCAGCCAAGCAGCCAATGGAATGGTAAGGCCGTTGTTGTTTACGATCGAAATGAAATCTGCTAATTTTTGGAGCGTACTCCGTAATTTTGTTTATACATTTTTGAACATCGGACGCGGCACAACTTAGGAAGTCACAGCTGCGCGTGGGTTACGATTACGATTCAAAAAAAAAACCCGTTCATTTCCGTATCCTTCGGTTAATCGATTGTTTTCGGTTCGATCGAATCCCGGTGGATTATTATTTCCGTTAATTTTTATAAATATTACATCGCGAGACATGTCCAAGAAAGAGATGAGAATTTGTTTTACGGTCCAAGAACTAACTCGACGACGTTTCCCGTTAACTTTTTTGCGCGGAGAAAACGTACATCATTTCCTACTGAAAACGTATTATTACAACCGTCCACCGTGTTTCCACTACGATTTCCTTACGCCGAATAAGTATTTCTTGTCAACTTGTTACGGCGCCTCGATCAGGCAATCGTGATACAGCCGCGCGCTGCTTGTCCCAACCGTTTGCATATATATGCGACAAACAAGAACTGTAGAACTTGACTTAAACACGTACGATGTTCTCGAAAACTTACCAAGCGTCGATTTTTCACGTTGTTCTGTTCTTCAGACCGAACGAAATCTTTGAATCGTTTTTCCGTCGGTCCTAAAAATGGTGTATAGTCGATTGATAACTAAAAATCAATACACATCAGAAACTCTGAAAAAGTACGAGCGCAAATTATAAATAAGCACCCGAAGTCAGCCAAGACACTCGCTTTTGTTTAATGCTTCAAACATATTGATTTTACATTTGAAAAGGCAGTATTCAAATTATGGATTATTTTGGCCATTCACTTTTGGGCACCTACTTATTTCGTTTAAATATTATCGTGTATTAACCATTTGTCTTTATTTTTTTCTTTATTAATATTTATGACTAATAGTAACATTATTTTGTTTAAATGACACCTTGTGCCACTTCAAAATGTAACTAAGTTTATAAAACAATATAATATATGACTTTGTCAAAAGAAAAAATATCGATATTTGATTACTTTTTCTATACATTTACATACGATGCAAATATGTTTTCTTTAAAATCTGAACGTCGAATTCTGTATAATTGTCGCAAAAATATTACCGTAGATTACAAAAGGACAATTTTTCTTTAACATATCTGTAAATATTCAATATCTATTTTTTCTCGATTGTACCGAGCAACTTAATAATCCGATAACACTTTTATCAATTTAGATAAATTGTATACTTTTCTAAATTTAATTTGCTGAAAAATAAATAATTATGTTTACGACTTCTGTGCAAGTTATACTGTGTGACAGAACGTCTTTTATTCTTACAAATAATTAAAAAAAAAAATAATACAAAAATCAATCAAGAAAATTAATTTTTATTATACAGGTGTTTTTGGAAAAGAATCGTATAGTGCATCGTGACTTGGCTGCTCGAAATGTGTTGCTCAGTGATCAGCACACTATAAAGATTTGTGATTTTGGCCTTAGCCGTGACATTTATGAACAGAACCTCTATCAGAAGTCAATCCGCAGTGATCCACTGCCCATCAAATGGATGGCTCTTGAATCTCTCAAATACCGTATATACACGTCCCAAAGTGACGTGTGGTCGTTCGGAGTACTTCTCTGGGAAATCATGATGCTAGGCGGTTGTCCATATCCGACAATAAGTTCTTCCCACATATACGATGTATTGAGCAAAGGATACCGTATGCCCAGACCCCCTTTGTGTTGTTACAATTTATACAAAATAATGCTCATGTGTTGGCATTCTAATCCAGCCAACCGTCCAAAATTTGGTTCGATCAAAGACATGATAGACAGCATAATGGGAAATTAATACTCGTAGTAGTAATATTTACTATCAAGTTATAATTATTATATTTTCCTTTCAATATAATATTATCATATGCATTATATATATATATATCATTTTAACAATTAAATATAAAGAACTATTAATACCTAAGCGAAGTAGTAACAATTAACTAGTTACTTCAGACATAAGGTCTTTAACAACTAATAAAGAAGAGGATGAAACAATTTGTGTTAGGAATGCATGTTGAGTGGATGGATGTGGCCGTGCTAATATATTAAGTTTGGATGTTGTTTTATAGCAACCTTGAGAAGCAACTGCAGCATTAAGACGAATGGTACGTGTTGTTGACACTGGCAACAAAAATGGCTTTGGATTGGTTACTCCAGTCCAACAGAAATATTGGTTATCTACATCTGATCTGAAAAACACAATATATAATTTAAATAAAATTTTATTGTAATATTTTTATGCAATATTTTTACATGCAAACGTAGACACACGCATACACATATATATTTCAATTAATGAACAATTTATATTAAGACGAATTTGAAACATATTGATAATGAAAAGAAACTAACGATTATATTAAAATATTATATAATTAGTTGCGTAAAAGGTGTATAAATATAAACATACTTTATATCAGTTATAATTAAATTATTTTGTTAATTTAGTTACAATAAACACAATTAATAATTTATATAAATAATTGGGTTTATTGGTATATTAGTTTTAATTGATAGTAAAAAAAAAATATTTATCTAACGATTATATTCGAATATTGTATAATTATTTGCGTAAAAGGTGTATACATATAAACATATTTCGTATCAATTATAAATAATTTTGTTTACTTTATTATAACACGATTAATATATTAAAAAAATAAATGGGTTTATTGGTATATTAGTTTTAGTGATTGTAAAAATACAAAAATTTCGAAACACTTGCGTAAATTTTGCCATCTTAAGAAAATATGTTAATAGCAAATGTACATAGGTTTTGGCAATGAACCAAGAAATATTTTTAATTTTATAAAATAATAAACGCGCGATTCGTAATAGAAATTGACGACTGATCTAAAAAGCATTTTATTATTAATAAGACTATAACAAAATTGATATTAATTCAGTCAAATTAGAATGTACTTAATAATAAATATACATACTTTGAACTGGTAGTGTCTATATTGATTTTAACTTCAATTTTATGCTCAACACAGTTTTTAAGTATTATGAGCACAGACACAACACATATTCTAAAAAATGTAAACAATTGATTAATAAATAAATTATATTCTAAAAATTATATTAAAAAAATAATAACTTTTTATCGTTAAAGGAATGAGTAACAGTACTAGGATGTGAAAAAGATATATTGAGCAATCGATTCATAGGTGATTCTAAAGATCCTAATGTATCATAAATCAGAGGCGTCCCATCATACGGATGGATATTTCGATCAGGTCCAAATATTTTTAATCTTCCTATAGGCTTGGCAATATTTTTTGAGGAGTCTAAGCAACTAAATTCAGGCCATGCGACGTTTGAATTTAATTTAGTCAAACAAACCCTGTGAATACCATAAATAATTCTTAATTGATTTGAATGATCTTTGATTATCACCTGAAATCGAAATAAAAGCGTAATAAATAAAAAATGTGACTAACAAAATATAATCAATAATTATTACATTACCTGCCATAAAATGGCCAAAACAAGATCAATACATTTTAACACCTCTGTTTGCGTTTTATGTCTATCAAACTTTGGTATTTTTTTCTTTGCTAATGATTTAGTTATCGAGACAAATTTCTCACACATGTCAGTTTGTGTAAACACTTCATTATCAAAATTAATTTTTGAAATACCATTTTTGTTTGTTCGATAAGCTTGTAGGGATAAATGACACGACTGTTGTCGATTTAAACCTTTTATATTTCCTTGAGGATATTTTTTTTCAGACAGTGTCCATTCTGGACTATATAAAAATAGCTGCTTTAATTTTACTTGCTCTACCTCATTTCCCTGAAATTACAAAGTATTTTTAAATTAAATCAATTAGATTAAATATATATATATTACCTTATATAAATTATGAACCACTGTTTTGAGATTAAGTGTTTCGCTATTTTGACTTGAAAGTACTGCCGATGCAGATAATCTAACACAAGGCTTTGCTGTTATCTGCCAACTAGCCCTACATAATTTGTACTCTTGTTTTTTTGTTTCAATTTGAGTTTCATAATAAAATAACAAGTCAAGGGTAAATGTTTCGATGTCTGGACTATTGAAACAAAAGTCTACACACTTTTTGGAATTTGGAAGCATTTGAAAAGATAAATTTCGGATGTTTTTATTTTTGCAAGAATGATTGGACTCTGAGAAAAAGGAATCTTCGATTGAAGTTGAGACAAATATTTTATGCAATGGTAATGCACCACTATTTTCTAATGTTAAACTTATAACATTCATTTCACCGATCAATGTATTCACTTGATTTCCCGCAAAATCTACCTAAAATAAAAATAAATGTATATTGTACAGTATGTTGACTATCATTACATTACTTATATAATTTTATATTAAAAATAAATCCATATATTTTTGTTAAAAAGGATCATAGTTAAGTATAATTTTATATTTTTTAATTATACAAAGAAAATTTGATTTTATATATTAATACTCTTTTGCGTTGAGAAGTTACCTGGGTAACTTGTGTTACGCTACATGCTCTGAATAACCTAATAGTGCAATAGAGATACCATTTAAATATTTGATATTATCCGATGAAAAAGTGAATATTATTCTAGTACCTTCTTTAAGTAATTGGAGTAATTAATTTGAATGACATTGTTTAACTATTTTCATAGGTCAAATTAAAAATGAAATTAATTTCAACAGACTTGTTCGATTCAAAATAGCATAAAACATTCTTCATAAAAATATTTCTAGCATATTATTGTTTATTTTATAAACAACCGTTGTAAATATTTTATACAAAAACTGTGTCGAATGTTTTAATTTTCGATTTTTACATATGTGAAATAAGTCTATTTTTCATAATTTACATAAAAGAATTTATAAATAAATATATCTAGTATGTTTTAAAAATATATTTTTGATCTTATTTGATTCTATATTTTTAGTAATTTGTGATTGTAATCTTATTGACAGTTTGTATATTGTGTTTAATTTAAAATGCCTATGATTGTTCTTTTTATTAATTTGGTTAAATTATATAATTTTTAACCATATTAGTATATTCTATGTACTTACAAAAATACGTAGGTTAATAATTTATTTAATTTATTAACTAATTAAAATGTTTAATATGCTCCTGAGATAAACATTTTTTTTAATCATTTACATACAATTTTACCTTCAACAGAGAAGTTGATGACTGAACATTGAACTGTATAGAACTTAACATCTCAAAACTTTGCCAACCATTTATCACTCGCTTCGATATGTTGTCACTCATAACTGTTGGAATCAATAGGCTAAATTGAACACCTGTTATACTTAGAACACCGATACTTTTAGCTTTCAAACCAAGAATAACCTGTGAACGCATCGATAAAATTGACAAAATACTATTATAACATACTACTAGTATATTTAAATTACTTGTGTTGCACTGGAAGGTGATAATAGTAGTTCATCTAGAACTTGAGATTCTACTAAAGATAACTCCTTATCAAAAGAATAAGTTAAGGATAGATTTTCAAGACATAATGAAATATTTAATGGGTTTGATAATGTCATTTTTACTTGCACTAATTCTGTAGATAAAAATAAAACATAATATGCGTAATTAATACTAGTATAATAAATTTTAGATAAAAAAAATACTATTATGAAATACTACTACTAAATAATACATAGAAATACTTAGCTTACCATTTTCATACAACAATTGTTTTATTATATCGTTGCTACCATAGAAAGCCAATGTTGGTTTAAATATTAATGGAGGTACTCCTCTCACTTCTGCAATCAAATCTTCTTCCATTGTATACCACCTGGGATTTAACAAATCATCGTCGAAACTATGCTCTTTGGTTATAATACTGTCTGCATTCAACAATATTTTGATTTTCTTCTGATCTATAAGAGGTAGAGCTAAATTGATAGCCGACGAGTCACTCTTCTCAGCTGCATATTCCTATAAATGTTAATCCGGTTGAAATAACGTAAATATGAAAAATACCAAAAATTATACCAATTTTATATTTAGATAATCTCTAAGAATAGTAGATTGTTGTTCTGGTGGTTGATTTGAAGCTCTGGCTAATAATTTCGAATATGCTTCAGAGGCTTGTTTAATATGTTTCAAAATTGTTGCTTGTCTACCAATAGCCGTTTGTATATGGTCTTCTGCTAATGTCCAATCAGTACCTCCAAAAACCTATAATATGAATAAAATAAAATTCCTAGCAATTCTATTACTATTATTAGCTTAACATCAATTACACACAATTTCTTTTATTTTAATCGAAAATTTACTTAATAACTAGTTATAAAATGATATACTTAATTGACAAAGTAAACCATACTTGATAAGCTTGTTGATAACAGCTAAGCGACTGTTTTCTTTGTGTTGCTTTTGAATATCGATGACCAGCTAATACCAAATGAAAGGCATATTTTCGTAACATTGGTGGTTTTTGTGATTTCAGAAAAGCGTATGCAGCCTGTTCTAGAAGTAAAGCACTTCGTAAATCCGAATCTTCATTCGTCATCTGAATAAACATTTTTGCTGCCTCCCCATACATTTCCCGTCTGATAAGTAATTCACATAACAGTAATGTAGCTCTAGTAGCGAAACGAGGGGCTCTGTATAGTAAAAATACCCAATTTATTATTAAAAACACTCGAACTCAAGTATTTTATTATACTTTGAACCTGCAAGTGTTTATATACGTTAACACACTTTCATTAGCATATTCTATGGCTTTTCGGTTATCACATACACTAGGACAAATTAAAGCGCAAATAGCTGCCATTTCAATTGCACCACTGTATAACAACCAAGCATTGTCAGCACTAAAATCTCTTTTTGCAGTTTGATACAATGGAAATGCAAGAGACCACGCACCTAAAATCATGTACAAATCGGCTAAACGTCGAGTCTGAAGTTCTGGCGAATCACTAGTGTAACTAAATAAACAATACAATGTTAAAAAGTTAATATTATTATTATATTAAATAATGTTTGACTTACACTACTGTAGCTGGGCTCGCTACTGCAGTAGGTTTATTTGTGCTAAACCATCTTTTGGTAGCACTCAAAAGTGACCGACTTACACCTTTTTTGTTTGTAACCTAATATACGTATATAAAGGTAATATAATTAATTTTTAAAAAATTAGTCAGAATTTTTATTGATTACCGATTCATTTAATGATTGTATTTGAGATTCAATGTATGGTATTAGTGATCTTGATACAAAATGTTTGATCAACTCTCGTATATTATTATAATCATTTTCATCTAAATAAGCACCATACAATTTTTGATGATCTGTTTTCAATTCACCATTCAAATTTTTGCTATATTCTTGTGGACTTAATGGATGCATTAATGAATCGTCTATAGTATTTAAATTGTTTTCAAATTCACCAATCTGATCGTAAGTGTTAATATTATCATCCGAGTCGTACAAATTATTTAAATAATTCCATAATCCATCGGTTAACTCGGTTTTAGGATCCTTACACGAGTTCAGTCTAAGAAGATAGCAGCTACTATGACCATATGTTGATTGTAATGTATCAATAATTTTATTGGCTCTAAAGCAAAAGTAATTTCTATTAGTATTATTTAACAATATGGAATATATATATATTGAAATATTAAAAATGTACAACTTACACACTCAGGTCAGAATTTAAATTTTCGTGCAAAACAACATAATATCTTAGTATTGTGGTTTGAAACCATTTAATTGTTTGATTTTGATTAGGTAGAATTGATTGTTGTACTTGTTGCGTCAATATTGTGATTTGTTCTTCGTCAGAAGAGCTTATCACCATTATACCTGATGTATAAGTTAGGGCGAATAATTGTATCAAATAAACATTAAATTTAATTAATTAAATATACAACAAAATATTTAAAAGGATACACCCTAAAAAATGTCTAGTATATTCGTGATCAGAGACGTTTTGAATTTGTAAAAATGTTGTTCTCCACTTTGTAAACCACGGTGTATTTTCAGGTATTGTAAGTTCTCGTCCACCTGTTTAAATACATTTCTATTACTATACATTCAAGAAACAATAAAAATCGTAGCGTTACCTATTTTAATAACAATATCATTTGGCTCAGATTTTACAACATTAACAGAATTGTACAAACGACTCCTTTCTTTGGTAACTGGCAAAGGTTGGCTGTTCATGTTGGAAAACGCTATCCGTAAACTAGGCACATTTATTGTACCGCCATTGGCGTCTTTAAAATTAACTAAACACACGGGTTACATTGAAGTATTACCTTTTGACCAACGCAAAAAGTACGAGTGTTTAAAATGGGTATCTTACCATCGTTTACACGAGCGAACGGTTTAAGTAGATCGTAGAAATTCAGATTGTTTTTGTGGCATAACTCTTGCGCTTTGTCTGAACACAAAACGGCTACATGAGGACAAAATATACTCTGAATGAAATCATCGTCGTCATAAGCCATCCTACGGGGGCGGATAGGGGGTGTCCGACGTAAATCACACGTAATACGACTCGATTAAGTCGCGGTATACGCATAGGACGTAAAAATATGGTATTTGCCTTCGCCGTTCAATCGTCGTCAGCCGTGGCGTGTACAAGTGTAGAAATACCGCGACAGTTTCGGAAAACCGAAACGAACAAAAAACTAATTATTTCAAACCGAAAATCATGATAATATATCCAAACGGAGTACGGAGTGACGGATTTATTTATCGTGATATAGTCGTATACTCGAATTATAGATAATAAAGCGTGACGTCATTAGCGATATATTCTAATCACTGTTTACTATCGTTTATTGTTATCACGAATTTTACCCAAAGTAATCCATCGATCACAACACAACCATTTGATTTTAGATCTCGCTCAATATTTTGTGTTATTATCGCTTGTTTCTTCGACTCGATATTATGCCGCAATTACGATTAATTATGCGTGATCGTTGTCGACCCACTCTTATTGAACGCCGGAACTTTTGAATTTTTCCCCCAAGAAAAATTGGTTAAAGTGTAAATAAGTTTTAATTAAATGAAAAATCTGCGCCGTCAGTTTTGAATTCTATTATTTTCACTTAGGACGATCGTATTGCAATTTATTTAATATTCTATCAATATGTGAATCGAAGCAATTTTAATTCTAATTGTACAAAACCAACACATTGCCTACAGACAAAGTGTGTGTAACTAAATTGATTAAACAAATTAAAGCTCATTTTGTGATTTTTTATTTAATTTGTTAAATAATCTTTTGTACGATAATTTAAAATAAAATTCACAATTTATGCAAATTAATGGATATATAAGTAAAAACCTAAATCCATAAGAATTATATCCTATAATTTTATTTATGTTATTAAATTTTCAATCTATAATGATAACAATTACAGTATTCAATAGTGGTCTTCATATAATAAATGTTAGTATTTACAAAATTTAAGATTATTTTTTAACAATTTATCAACCAATATATATATATATATATATATGTTATTTTTACATATAGGTAGTTTCAGATTTATATACATATACATAGGTCCAGATACTTTATATCCCTACTGTCTTCATTTATTAAAACTACACAATTGTGGTTATTAATAGCAACAATTAAATTAGTAATAAAATATTTATTTATGTATATTGTTAAAAAAAATTGACATAAATCCAACGATAATGTTGAATATTGGTTAGTAAAATATTAAAAATAATCTTAAATTTTTTTATATATGAACACTTATACTAGAAATGATATATTGAACACAATAATTTCTAAACGTTATAGATTGAACATTTAATAGCATAAACAAAGTTGTAAGATATAATTTTTATGGATTAAGGCCTTTGCTTATATATTTATTAATTTGTATAGTTTGTGAATTAAATTTTACTTAATTTTGTAGGCCATAGTTTCTTTTCTATTCTATTAAAATAGTTCATAAAATCAAATCGCAAAACTTTCAATTAACGAATAAATACAATTGTCGACGTGTTCAAAAATCACAATAATGAGCAATTATATACATGGTGCATTTGACCATTTGTATACTTAAAATATTTTTACTGGTTTACAATTCAAATATGTATTACGTTAAATATTTTGTTTATCGTGTTTTTTTATTAAATTCAACCAAGCAATTAAGAACAATTTTAATTATTACAACATTCATCGAATACGATATTTTACGTTTAAAAAATATCAACAATTATAAAAAAATACGTATTATAATCGTTGTCTAAATATTATATCATATTGAAATTTCCACAGACACGTATACAGAAATGTAACTTATTGCAAGATATAATAATGGGTAAATTAAAAGTGATAACGAGTGATAAAACGGCTAAAAATGTAGTAGCTATGTGACGTTAGTCAAGTTCTATTCCGTAATCATAAAACCGTAGCTGTGATTGGGCCTCTTACTAATGTTGTTTTTGTAGTTAATTTTTTCTACGCGTTCGACCTTGTTCGATAAACAAATAATTTTGTTTTAGTGTAATCTATTTGCATTTGGCAGTGTTGACTCTGTGACTGTAGTCTGTGATTTATATTTTAGGTGTTTACTTTTAAGTCGTGACCGTCAGTCAGCCACTTCCTTGTACTAATTCCGTGAAATTTTCGTTTTTTAATAATACTTGTTTCTCTTCTTGTCTAATCAAAATGCTCAAAGTGTACAATAAATTAAATCGTAACCAATTAAAAGCTCTAGAAGAATATAGAACAATTCAAAAAAGTAGAAGGTACGTTTCTTTTTTTTTATTATAATTATAGTAAATTCGTAAAAAAAAAACAGTATTCGTCAAAGGTGGATAGGTGTATTGGAGAATAAATGTCATGTTTACATCATATGGTAAAACATTATATATGGTATTATGCGTCTTCAATATGGATTTGGATTTGGTAAATTCATAAATATCACTTAATTATAGGACTAAATTAAAAATATTTGGTTAAGTCATTTTTAATAATATTAAAAATAATTTAATAACGTCAATATTATATTTGTATTTCGTTAATAATCTATTGCTATTAGTAATATGATATTGGTAAATTGTATATTTATATATAGAATCAATTCGCCTATTTAAATATTAAAAATATGTTAAACATTATATATTATTATTTATTTTGGAAAATTTAATAGTAATTATTATAGATGAAATTTCTGCAAAAACCATTATTGTATGAAAGCCAAGATTAAAAAAAAGAATTTAATATTGAGAGCATAGACAATACAATATACTATGTGTATTTAAAAGAAAGAAAATCAAATAAGAATAAATAAATGTAATAAATAATAACTTTAGTTGTATAGTAAATAATATAAAAAGAAATAAAGTGAAACAGAGTTTTTAATTTACTCAAAACAAAAGTATTATTATGGCAGCTATTACTATGATAATTATTTAAAATTCAAACTGTAAAAAATATATTTATTATGTTTTTAACGTTAAATAATTTAGGATTAAAAACTAATTGCTTAGACATTGATCTAAAATTCTAAATATTTTTATCAAGTTCGTTAAAAATTTAAATTGTGTTATTTAATTGACGTAACAATGTCCTTTGTACTTGTTTTAAAATATTTAATGATGAATTTGGCTTTGATGTATCTACTTACTAATAATAGAACAACAATGCCAACTAAATAATATCGACTATGAATCAGGAAGTGGAGTAAAATTATTTATGTTTTAAAATAACATGTTATAGGACAGTTATATTTGTTTAAAATGTTATTATTATATAATTAAATATAATTATATTATTTTAAATATATAAAATAATATTTATTTAAATATTAAATTATTAATTTACTTTTTGAATATATATAACGACAATTTTTTCATATATTTTGGGTGTTGGAACGTAATTATCATAAAATTGTATGTTTTTACATATTATAAGTTTCAAATTTATTATATCACCCAACAATTAAACATATATTTAAAATAGCATATTACTTTTAAAAGAAATTTTTAACATTTTTAAGACAAGAACTTTGAAGAATTCTTCTGTTCAAAGATTTTCTATAGAAATGTTGAACTTTAAATATGCACCAATAATAAGTGTTGATATGAAACACAGTTTTTCAAACACAGACAAATGGTCGTTATAATTTAACTATGATCAATATTATTATTACTAATTATTTTTCAAATAATGATTTTATATTTTTTATAAAAATGTTTCGTTTTTTAACTCTGTATTCCCCATATATAATTTTATTTCTGAAATAAACATTTTACCATCCATCAAATATAGCGCCTAACTTTACGTATTCTTTTGAAAATAAATTATACTGTTCTGCTTGATGTCGCCTTAATTTTTAACAGATTTTAGTACCCTGATCTCCTATATAAGTTAAAAATGATTCTTCCACCCCCTTAATTTTTATTTTTGTTGTAAAAATAGGTTCTGTAATATTAAATTTGACTACAATCCAAACAGGTGTTCCCCTCTGTGGCATTATTTTTTCTCCTATATTCAATGTATATACTGTGGTTCAACCAACTACCCCTTATACTTCAGTAACAAATTGTGCTGACAAAAATATCCAATTTCTGTAAAATGTTAACATTTCAATCAACTATGCTGCAAATAATTGCATGTGCTCTATCCTATGTCTCAAACCATACCTTGGTATTTGAATTTTAAAATTCAAACAGAAGCAGCAAATCTTCCTAAAAAAATATTTTGTGTCCATCTTGTAAACTACTTTAATCCACAAATCCTTGTTCTAAGTTCTAAATATATTTCAGGTAATTCACCTTGATGGCTAAAGAGGAACAATTGTGTTACCACCGAGTAATTGCTTCATAAAGCTATTCATGTCTATATTACCTTTTCATGTTTATTTTGAAATTTTTTTTACTTGTTTATTTTTCAAATTAAATTAAAAAACTAATAAATAAATAATTGTAATTACATAATATAGATAAAAATTAAATTACATATTTAACTTTTTTTGTATAGTTTGAACGTTTTAAGTGCAATTTTTACAATTATAAATACATGAGAATCCAGTTTTTAGTTTTACTATAGTTATAATTAAAATACTAGTTATATTATTTTAACAGTTTATACGTATATATTATCACCCATATGAATAAACCAGTATTTTGTATAATGCCTAAGTATTATCCAAAATATTTAAAATTCATTAGACAATATATGTAATTCCTACTTTAGATGGATATTAAGTATATCAACATAGTATTTAACATGGATGTTCAATTGTAATATTGTTTTATTTTATAAACGTAAAAAATATTTTTTTTATAGATGGTTATCAGTAACTACATCACACTTAGCCTCAGCATCTTCAGATTCAAAAAAAGATGTGAAACAATCAAAATCATTTACAATGAACTTATTTCGTGGTCAATTGCAAACTTCGCAAGTTTTCCCATATCCAAATGTGTTAAATGATGAACAAACTGAAACATTGACCAGTCTAGTTGATCCCGTTACAAAGTTTTTCAAAGTATAAATTATATTTTTAGTTAAATTTAATATTTAGTGATTTGAAATATCAATATTTAAAATCTTTTAAAGGAAGTCAACAATCCACTTAAGAATGATGAAATTGAAACAGTAGAACCTAACACCCTCGAAGGGTTATGGGATATGGGTGCGTTCTCTTTACAAGTACCTCAAGATTTAGGTGGCTTAGGTCTTAGTAACACCCAGTATGCTAGAATGGTGGAAATTGTTGGTGCTCATGATTTAGCTGTGGGCATAGTTTTAGGAGCGCATCAGTCAATTGGATTCAAAGTAAGTATCATTATTCTACAACTTATATGTACAACTAATATGTACACATATTTTTCGACTCGCTCTACTATAATTTAATAAATATTTATTTTTATTGTCCATAAGTTTAAAATAATATTCTAGAAAATTAATCAAAGTAAATTTAATTTAAATACAAATGTAGGTATATTTTTTAAATATACAGAATTTAGTATTACTTATTTAATGTTGGATGGATTTAAATAGGTTAAATATTTACTAGACGGTTTAGTTTTAAATATTTTATTTTTATTTATTTAACCTATTTCCTGTTTATTGTAATTGTATTGATAAAAGATAATGATTATTAGTTAACAAATCGTTCAAAGGTTTCCTAATGGAAAAACTGATTATACATTTCTTTATCTTATATTATTATTATTATACAAGTTAATTTATTAGTTCTTTAGAACTTATATAGGCATTTACATAATTATAAATTCCTAACACAAATGTATTTATATGTAAATCGTTCGTTTATTTTTATTTTTAATTAATTTTATTAGCAATATTTTTTTTTATTCTATTATCTACAAATATGACTACACTTGTAATAGCTTAACAATTTTATTTTGAATTTCCAGATAGTGAAATAAATATAAAGTAAACAGCTTAAAACAAAAAATAAAATAATAGATTATATTAGTAATGTTAAAAACGAATAAGTTTTTTTATTTATTTATTTATTTTTTTTTATAAGTTTTTTTCCCATTTACATTTTTAAAATTGTATCCATAATTATTATTTATGGTATGGATTTATAATTTTAAAACTTGTATGTAATATATATATATATATATATATGAACGAATAGTATTAAACTTAATATAATGTTTAAACATTATTTTGTATTTATAGAATGTATATCTCATTTATTATTTCAATCTATCTAACATAAAAAATATCAAAATAATATAACATAGAAATAAAATGTTGGTTATATCTAAAAGCCGTTTGTATAATATTGTCTCACAAAGAAATTACCATATTTAAACTTAAAATTTTTATAAATCTAATTTCTTTATCCGATGATATTTTGTAAAAAACTATAAGGTGTACTAAATATTTGTTTCTCTTTAACAGATGTAAAATTAGTTGTAGTATGTATTATATAATATTTCAACGTTTATTTAATATATATCCAAATATTATTTTTAAAATGTTTATTCATACATTTGTGCAGTAATTAAAGAAATATTTTATAGTACAAGTAAAATTGTATTTATAAATTATAATCAATAGAAATGTCAATGTTTAGACAGTATTTGTAACAAAAAATGTTTATGGTACTTAATGTTATAGAATTCATAGTTTTTTTTATTTTTTC
>JAIPRN010002200.1:0-18244 GCA_025469175.1 Geopemphigus sp. TES_GeoC_2020
GACGACGACACACGCTAAATTTACCTTTTTTTTTTTTTTTACACGTTATCGGCAATACCCTCACTGGCCCGGAAAGCCTGAAGGCAGTACTTCGGGCCAGTGAGACGCTAAATTTACCTAACCGACGCGAATTTAAGGAAACCGTAGGCGTTTGTGTAGCCACGTACGATTCAAACGGAGAATTCCCCGCGTTTTATACGAAACAAAGCGGTTACCGTTCCGCGTGCGACGTCACTTCGCCGTACGAAGCGGCTGGCCTCTTAGAACAATGCCAGAATACTGGATCGGGCGTTCTGTTGGCCGTCCCAATACCGGTAGAACAAATCAAAAGTAATGATCGGCGCTATTTGTCGCCCTCGCGGGCAATACGATAATAATAATAATAAATTACGGCGTTGAAGAGACGGAGATTGACGCGGCGATAAAAAATGCTCTACGAACGTGCGAGGAACAAGGGATAACGGGAAAACGCGTTACTCCTTTCGTCCTGAACGAAGTGTGCCGGGTGACGAAAGGGATATCGATGGAAACAAGTAGGAACCAAACCGATTTCGTTAAAACGTTTATCGACTGTTTCGTCGTTTCAGATATTTCTTTATTGATAAACAATTCGTCGGTCGGGAGTAAAATCGCGAACGAGTATTATTCGAAATTGTTTCCGCGGCCGACGAAGTCGGTGTTTGCGATAAAAACGAATGTCGAGAAATCCAATAACTCCCCCGTACGTTAATCGTCCGTTCACTAATAAAAACTAACCGGTTAATTCGTTCCAATCGTAATTGATTTTCGTATCGCGTTTTAGACGGTGATTGGCGGTAGTAATGTAGATTACGTGCTTCAGGTTGACGAGGATTTTAAGGTAAGTTAATTATATAGCCGTAACGTATAAATAACGAAACGCGAACCATTTTCGAAATGTGTCGATATTTATAGACGACATTTTGTAAATACGGTATACACGACTAGACAAGGTAACCATTATAGATTATGATTAATAACAAAGTTGGTAAATCGTTATTTTAATAATAATAATAATAATAATGACGATAATAATCTCTAGGAACGCTTAAAAAATAATAGTACAAAGTTCACAATAAATTTTATTGTACAACAAACATTTCAACATTAAAATTTTTAATAATAATAACAAACGAAACATATACCTAACCACGATTTCGCTAGTGTACAGTCCAACTTTTACATACACGTTCATGATTGTATTAAAGACAACATTGGGAAGCGATAAGACCGTGACACGAGAAAATAGGCCATAAGTAAATTAGAATTAATAATATTAAAAACGTATCTCTGTTGGAAAACTAAAATATTAAAGATAAGAAGTATATGACGCTACGTTATAATAAATTTGAAAAGTAAGTAGGTTATGATCTTGTTTTTGGGCTTTCGTCGACAATCGTATATATATATATATAATTTAGTTATTTAACAACGTTAAGAACATATGGGTGTATACCGAGAATATATCGTAACTAAACCTTTTTTATTTTTCGAATTTAATCGTTAGATAGGTACAATATGTGGAACACCGAAATACAAATAGCCGTCACTTTGGAAGTCGAAAACGTTTTTCATTAGTTAATATTTTTACCCGGAAAATATTTATTCGGTAGAAACGCGCGTATCGAATTTAATGATTACCTATATCGAGGTAATATAATACACATTGAGCTACTCGAACCAAACTTCTGTCGAGTTTGTGTATAGTTTGTTTCTCTTATAATATCCCACACGGGAATATAAATGTGTGTATATATACACACACACATCTAATATAATATTATCTAATTCGACTCGTTAGAAAATGTTACGAGTATTTTACAAATAGTTTAACCAAAAACCTGAGGTGTACCTACCTATATATATATAGGTAAAAATTAAATTTAATCGATAATATTAAACACACTTGCCATTTACAAACGGTGTGAAAACAATAATAATTATTTCACCTAGCACGGTTAATAATATACTCGAAGTTCATTATACACTTATATTACGTACTACTATTTACGCTCTACGGTTCGTGTGTAGTGTACACGGTGGACGTTTTTTTTTTCCATTTTAAAAGTACTAAGAAATAATAAAACTTTGCGTAAAACTGCTATAGGTATTCTTATATATCTTTTTAGGTATTTCAAAGAATATTCCAGTCCCTTGGGTTTTTTGTGTTTAATTTTTTTTTTGTTTCGCTCGTAATGTTTTCCCCAAGTTTATGTATACGGTAGTTCGGTAAAAGTTCAGAGTTCATCAACTGAATTTCGTACCTATCTTTACTTTTTTATCTACGAAAACAAAAAAAGTTTATGTTTAGCTACTAATTTAACGCTAAACAAATTTTGGTCGACGATATCGCTGCAATGATAAAACGAGAAAGTTCGGGCCCTTTCAATTTCTTCGACGTAAATTAAAATTCAATATTATCGATTTTCCGCGCGGTTTATTTGTATAATATTATGCGCTTATAACTGTCAATTTTCGGATTTTTTTTTTTTAAAAGAACATAATTATGTTCGACATTAATTGTCGCTATTGAAAATAGTAAATACGGTTAAGGAAGAATAAGGAATCGTTTAACGAGTAGCGTAGAATTGGAAAATAAGAATAATCGTAGAGGATAAAGATAAGTAGAGGTATTAAGAAAAATATCGGAATAATCCTTCGAACACAACTGACGAGTGACGCGTAAAATCATTTTGACACGGGTACATACATTTTCGAAAATTCGATTTGAAATCGTTCGGATATTTATGTACATATACCTATATATATATTTATAATTATAGTTAGGTATAATCAATTTATTAACACTGTATTGTCTGTATTGATTACATATTTTACGCCTTGCAATTATTTCGATGTTTGAAATTATAGTTTGGCTGTGCAATAATTTAATTAACGTTCAGACCGTATTTATATTGTTTTTATTTTTGGGTTTTTTTTCAAAATACTATATATTGTTTATTCGTCGTTTTTTAAATTGTACTCTATTTATAACGCTTGAATATCACTCGATCAAACAGTTACCTTCCAATTTATTATTAATATTTAATTATAGTTTTTTGTAATTTTGTTTTTTTTTTACTTTTTAAAATTTTTTTTGTTTTTTTGTTTTTTTCTTGGTTATTACTTTTAATAACTTTTTTGCGGTTTTGGTGTCGCCAGCAACGGGAATTTCGGATTGCTGTCAATCACTTGGAACCAGGCGGCCACGCATCTTCGTAGTCATATTTGATTATTGTGTCTGGTGTTTAGCAACCGGTTCACGTCTTTTAGCTCGTGAAGTTCGTAGTTGCTCTTACTGGCCGAGCTGGTCAGCCGTTTGTCGTCACACAACAACAGCGCGCTGTGACTGTTGGTGTCTGATTCGTTGCCGTCCGTGTTTGAGGACTTTACCCTGAATGTCGCTTCTACCGAACGACCTTTTAATAACGGTTTCACCACGTCCGAACTTCCTTCTGAAATCCAAAATATCGAAAACGGTCGTTACGTCTCGGGAATAAGGATTATCGTTGTTACCAAACGTTTTCGGGCCATCGAAATACGTTTTTCGATAATATTTTGGTCTCCCGAAACGTTTCAACGGTTGGTTTATTTACCTTTTTATGCGTTTCGGATCGTCGAGATTTGGTTGGCGGAATTATAAAAAATTATAATATCGTCGTACAAACCTGTCAGTGTCTCTTGTCTCATAGGAGTGGATACGCGTACTACGCTACCGTTGTGTTCAACTTTTTGTAACAACTTCCCTGTAGTTTGGGGTACGTTGACTAATTCTAGCCGAGTCGTATCTCCGTGAAGTATTTTAATTTTTTGTATCATCTCTCGAATTTCATACCTGCATAAGAACGAAACGCATACCCACAATAAACGTATTATAATCGAATCGACGCGCAAATTCCGTCAAAGAAATCGTATCACGCGGACAGAAATTCGGTTGTTTGGTATTGATAAATGATCCGAAGCCCCGCCGCGGTGTTGTTTCGCGTTCGTAACATTTCCGTTTATCGTACGACGGCGCTGTGCTCGTTTGACGCGGCCAATTTAATCCCCCGGACTTTGCTTAACAATAACGAAAATTGTCGGTTACGGCGTTCGGCAATTGACGCGCGTTTATTCGAATATAAAAGAAACGGGCGCGAAAGTTTTCGGTAGTTGGCGAATATGATGTATTTTGTTCAGAGCGAACAGCTCGTTGAATAATACATGTTAGATGAGTAAACGCGACGGCGGTTGACGTTTATTAATATTCAGAATATCCTCGTCCGTACCGGTTTATCGTTTAGGTACGTACTCGGGTATACAGGTTTGTGTATATATATATATGCTTGGTTAATGACGTTGTCTGGGACGCGAGAAATCACGACAAGCCGTTCGTCAATTTTCAAAATCGAGTTTTTCGTGACGACTATTTTCGAGCAAATGTCGCGTGTATTATTACGCGACGTCGCGACTACGGTTTCGTACTGACGCGTGAACAAATTTTAGAAGCTTTATGAAAGATACACGCGTTGATAGACGAAATATTACAAAAGCTATCGTCGAAAACATCGACGCGAATTTCCTTACGTGTCACTGGTACGTTCGCCGCAGACAACGCGCCATTTACCGAGCGAATCATCGTCGAACGAAATATAGCGATTGGAAAACCTCTGTCGACAAATCGAATCGTTAACGATTTTCCTCCCATCGCAAGTAGCCATTCTCGAGGACGCGAAGAATTCACGTCCAGAATACGTGGAAATTTCCGATAAAGCCGTTGTCGACCCGGGGGCGAAAAACTATTTTTCATTAATATTAATAACGTACATCCGCCAATTATGTATAATTATCGACAATTACGAAATTAATTTTGCGCTCGTAAAAGTTTCGAAAATCCGTATAATCGATTAAAAAAAAAAAAAAAACGTAAATGATCGTAATCTAATAATTTCCAACGAAAAGTTGGCGCCTTCGGTAGTTACGGTATTGTACGCACGGAGAACGGAAAATATTTACGACTCGTCACAAAACTGTGGCGTAAAATCGACGGTTTTCGCCTAAATATATTCGTGCGAGGATTTTGCGACAAGTTGTCATTATCGGGTTTTTTTCCCATATTCGAATCACTCGCGTATTGACGAGAGATCGGGCTTGGATGGCTCCCGGGAGCTTCGGGCGAACCGACGGAGGGATGATAACCGACGCGCGTCCGGCGGATGGATGGGACCTTGCGCGGGGTGGATGTTTTCGTATTCGCCGCTCGTTATTACGCCTACCTCAGGATACCCAGAAAACACAGTTTCAAAAATGATATGACGCAGTAGCCAAGCACGAACAGGACGTCGGCGCTCCTGCGTATCCACGCCATCAGCGCCCGTTCGCAACCGGAATGGTAGTAGTGGTACGAGGCGAGCCGGCACTTGATCGGCATCTCTTCCATGCTGTTGTGCTCCTCCGCTTGGACCGTCGTCCACACGGGCGCGGTGGTCGTAAGCGGCTGCCAGTAGTCCCTCCGGAACGGCGACGCCAGCACAGCCGCCGGTTTGTGATAGCAGCAACTGTCCGGCAGCACCGTTGTGTAGTAGTCGGCCAGGTGTTCGGCTGTGGAAATCGGCGGTATATTGTTACGGGCGACACCGAGACGGCCGTACGGTCGGCCCAAGGGGCGGGCGGGCTATTAATTATAACCGGACCTTCGGGGAAACGACAGTACCCCTCCTCCCCCACCGATTGTCGCGGGTACCAACGTAGCTAGTACGCGGACTAGTAACTGCGGGGGGGGGGGGCAGCGGCGGAGAAAACAAATAGTAGGTACGACGACGGGCGCCTTGGTGGTATTCGAACGGCGCACGTAGGTCGCGGACGAAAAATAAAAAGTACGACGTTTTTGAAGAGGAAAAATATTTTCACACGGCTATTTGGATTTACAAAGAAATTGTTTTACTCTATCGGACACGTTCAGATCGTAAACATGCCCGGCACAAACATTGTATCGCCGCGCGTGGTACGGTAATATACCACGATAACAATTTACTTCGGTACGTGTTCGCAAGAATCGTCCGTATTCCCGTTACGCACGCGGCCGGCCGTTTTACGTTTTATTTTAAACGCGTATCAAATTGACGCGAGCACGTTTTATCGCTAAGTTCGAAGTCGTCTTTGAAACTCGAGAAAATACGTAACTCCGTCCATTTACGAAGCGTTTTTGATTTATTTATTACCAACCGGTTCGGTTTTAGGTGCAAAATGGTACAAGGAATTACGTCGTCAACCGGACCGACGGTCGCCATCTAGGCGTCGATCTACCGGTATATAAATATATCTATCGCGTTTATTTTATATTCCCCCCCGGTATCTGATAATGAACGTATTTTGTTCTCGGCGCTAAAAAGTTTAATTTCGATTAATTTATACAATAATTAATAAAAAAAAAAAAAAATTTAAACGTTCGTTAATTCGCGGAATTTACGGTACGGAAACGTTGGACGAGACGGAAGAACGACGGTTCTAAGACGTTCAGCGGGGAAATAGAGAGAGGAGGCGAGCGACGACACGGTTCTATTCGAATATTGTGTTTTACAATTTCGTTTGCTAAAGTTTTACCGTGACGTTTTTTCTCTACTAGGTCGCGCGTTTGTAGTAGCCATTAGATAGGATCCCTTATTGTATCGATAAACGCGAGAGATGTTTAAAGCGATAACTAAGCGATAAATTATGGTTTAGGGACTCGACTTTTGAATGGACGCCCTTTGAATAGTCGTCCAAAAAGGTCTAGAATAAACAATATTCGCGCTTACGAACGAAGGGTTCTTCGTTAAAACAACCTTGAGTGACGGAATAAATAAACGTATTCGAAATTACAGTCGTCATTAGGTGTGGCGTCTATCGACGCGGTATTTAACAAATAAAATATTCGATCGTACGTGCGTTTGCACGCCGTCATTAAACTGTCCGTTTCTAACCGGCCGTTCGTTTATTTAAAAATTACGTACTTAAACGTTCCCGCCGTCGACGAAACAAAATATCGCCGTTTTTGTCGTCAAAACCGATCTTTGTTTTATCGACGAAAATCGTTTATAATAAACGATCCGTACACTTTTTTAAACGTTTATACATTACGAAATATACGCTCTGTGGTCAAATTTCACGAACGAGTTCACTTATAAAGTTTCTTTTATTCGGTCGTCGAATTTATATAAAATACGTTTTAGACGAAACGATTTCCGCGTTTTTCGGAAAATTAATTGATTATTAGAGGAAATTCGTATAACGTCTCGTTAATTTTATTTTCGAATTTTTCGTCGAACTAATTGATTACAGGGCTTATGTCGTTTTTTTTTCGTTTTATCGAAAATATTTAAACATTTGTACGACGAACGTATTACGCTAAATTGGTTCCGTTAAATACGTCGGAAAAGCTAACGTTTCTTTTATCGCGACGTAATTTTTATATATAAAGCGTATTTCGTAATTAAAAGCGTACGAAGCATAAACGGTGACCTATCTACGCGTTTGGATTTCATAATTTATTATATTTTTACTTTAAAATAAAAACGTTAACGAAAATAAATGTTCGAATTTGTTTACCAAGTGGTACTATTGTCGACAGATTATACCTAACGGAAATCCATAATTTCGTATACGCACGTACGTTAAAAAGTTTTCGTTTTTAAAAGGACGCGATTAAAACGTTTAACGTCCCGCTTACAATTCGAATATAATTTTATCGCGGCACGTAAGTATCGTATTTTATTTATGTTACGTCGGTACACGTCTATTGTAGGGGCGTTACCAAAGATTAGGAGGGCCGGAAATTGGCTCATCGTACGAAATTCATATTGTTTTAAACCCGAAATAATCGATCGTCGGATCCAGTGGCGTACTTAGACCCGAATTTTTTTTGGGGGGGAGGTGTTAATTTTGAAATAAATAAATCGGATGACCCTGACGAAACAAAACACGTTATAAACTTGAATAGATTGTTCGATGTTAACGAATATTATTAAAGATAATTATTTTTAACGTTATATTATAACGCGTATTGAAGTTTAAAAATATTTTAGTTTTTCGTTATTATCGACTAAAAATATACGTCTCGTAAAAACATCGATTTTTCCTAAACATTTTCGATGGGGGGGGTTGGGTATCTCTCCCCCCCTCGTTAGTACGCCACTGGTCGGATCGCGTGATATTTATTAGTTTTTTCTCGAATTTAGTTTTCGGCGTATTTCCATTGGTTACGACACGTGTCCGCGTAAAACCGAAATACGTAAAATACTAATACGCGCGTTCTTTATTCGCGTTATTACGACACCTTTAACGTTGACAGGTTGTTTGTATTGTGCGATGCCGAGTGGTCGTTATTTTCTGTAACGGACAAATCGTAATTTTACGGGAGAATCAAAAATAAATTCGTCAAAAAAAAAATACTCGAAAGGGTTATATACATATATACGTGTGTGGGGAAAAAATCGTGACTCTACTAGACTCGTCAAACGTAACGACGACACGTAACGTATGTTTGAATAATAGTTCGTATCGAATAGAACTTCGATCCGGCTCATAATCGACCTGTACGAGCGCGTCCAGTGCGCGTTTCCGTGAGTCGACGACGGAATTCGAAAATATTATTATAAGCTATAATTACGCGTCGGAATAATTTGTTTTCTGAATCGAAAATCCGAATCGTCGGTTAACTAGGGGTGAACTTGGCGTTTCGAAATCGCGTTATGGACGAAGAAAAAAGCGTCTATAGCGTTTTCGCGGGCATCGATCTGCCGCCGCGTATTTATTTGACGGCGGTCGTCGCGTCGGTCGAATACGCGCAGAAGGCTAATTTCGTCGGTTCAACGTCTGACCCTCTTTAACGGCCGCGCTAATTAAATTTGTGCGCCCCGCGCTATTGTCTTCGGCCGCTTTAATAATAGCATTATCGCGTTTGTTTACGAATAGGGGAAACGCGTTTATTACGGCGTAAATATTATGTAAACGGGAGTGAGAGGGAACACATCGTAACATAATCGCGTTCGAAAAAAGTAACCGGGAATAACGCCGGGTACGATTTTAATAATAGGGAACAATACGTTTTCAAAGGAGATTCGAATTTTAAGCGACGAAAAACGGTCTAAAATATTCGTACGTGTTTCGGACGATGAAAATATCTCGGTAAAAACACGCGAACGCGTTTATATTATATAAACTCGGTCGCGATTAATATACCGGCGTTTAGGGCGGAATATTTCGAAATCGCAATTCCGTTACGCCAATGCTGCACCCGAGTGCCCGGTACATTAGCGTTCGATAAAAATAGTTCGAAAACGAAACTCATAAACGTCTTCTATTAGGCGTTACATTCGCCGTATTTATTATATTTAAATAGCGCCGATGGCTATCCGTGTCGAAGGAAGTTTTTTCGGAAGTATTATATAAGTATATTTACAGCGTACAACATATTGGGTGTACAAACGAATATTGCCTAATTTAGTTTGGACAGTTACGAAAATCGATTTGAAGTTAAACGGATTTTACCGTTCTTTCGTAATTGCCGATACATAGGTAATAAAAGTAACGTACGGTTTTTTCGAAACACATAACCGTCCACCAAAGTATTCAGCAGGGTCGAAAATGGCGACGAATAAGGCATATCCGACACCGCGCGTTCGCATGACGAATTTCGACGAGGAAAGCGAGAGCGATTTTCTCGGCGATAGCGTTGTACGTGCGTGAATTCGGCGTAAACACAAAAAGGGCTCGCGGAACAGTCGGAAGTGACAAACGTTACCGCGGACTGCCGCCCGATGCCGGTTAATCAATCGAGTCGAGAAAGAAAAACGCGCCCGTATAATACGGGCAAAGGGTCCGGTAAAATTGTCGCTCGACAACGCCAGGCCGCCTCCGGAGTACGGAAGACGCGAGTCTTGGGCCGGGACGTCTCGCAACACCCGGCGTATTCACCGGACGCCGCGCCATCCGATCACGTATATTCCGGTGGACGCGACGCGTCCGATAGGCACTTTTAATCGGCGGACGAGATCCGCAAAGCGACGACTTTGCCCGTATCCAAAGACGTAACATTTGCCCGACGACGAACGGCTTAAAGTTAATAGCGAATGTTTCTCGAACGAATAATTTCGTTTACTTTCTTTTAAAATAAACGTCGAACGCGTTATTCGTTTGTACGCCTAATATTTTCGCGGACAGTTTTTACCCACGTCACGTTCAACTTTTCGAGGTGAAACGTGTTCCGGAAACGAATCGGCCGAAAAGCGGCGAGAATTTCGTGTCGCGTAAAAGCGTAATACGCGTTTTCTAACTAATTACCGCGGGCACGGATCGTGGCCGGTGTTTCCGTTTCATTTTCGGAAACGATATCGATTTAACGCGAGAACGTTCGTTTCGTAACAAATAACCGTCGCGTTTACGTAAAGTACAATTTTTTTTACAAAAAAATCCGTTCGCGCCCCAACACGTTCTATTATTAAAACGTTTCGTACCGCGTCGTGTGTTCGTAGATCGTAACCGCATTTAACCGAACTGGGCAGTAACGAAAATACGTAGTCTGTCGGTATAAATCGGTAGTTACAACCGCCGTATAGAAGCGAACGGAAACAATTTTTTACCTATTATTCCCTTTTGGCCGGGTATCGTCAGTTTTCGTAACGATCCTCGCCCCCCCCCCCCGAGCAACGATAAGTTATTTCGTTCTCTCTCGCCAGTCTCAGCGCCGGTGTTTTACGTTCAATATCGTTCGGTTTTCTTCTTCGATATTTCCCACGTACGGTATTCTCTACGCGCTCGTAAAGATAAACGTCGATATTATCTACGCCGAAACCTACGGGAATTGCGGGCAAATACTTTTCCGTCCCGGCGCACCCCCGCGGTTCTCATCAACGCGGGCCGCCACGCTCGGGCACATTTCTAACCGTACGCTAGAGGAAACGGTTCTTTTTTCGTTAAACGCCGCGGCTAATTTAGCGAAAAATACAATACGAATTGCCGTTAATCGGCCACGAATTCACGGGTACTACTAAATTAGCGCGCGCGCTTCTTCGACCAGTCGTGTACGGTCTTTGAAAAACGGCGCCGTCCGATTCGCGCCACTCCGACCGTCTGTTTTCCACCGTACCGTATTTCGTTTTATCATTGTCGGTCGCCCGAGCGTGTCCGATCGTCGAAAATCACCGGCGCGCTTACGATTGCCCTCGCTATGTTCTCCAGTCGATTCTAATTGTTCTGCTTAACGTTCAAAGTTCTTCGGGCTCTCTTCGAATCGAGAAATTCGCCGACAACCAGCGTTTTGTTTCGTTACATTATCGTCGATTACAGCACCGGCTTCGCGGACCCACCGCGGCTGGGAACCACCGTTATACCGTATAACAAAAGCTCGACGAACGATAAAAACGTAATTTTGTATTTTTTTTTTTTTTATTACCGCGGTTCGTTCGAAATTTACGGATTACGAGTGAATAATTACGTTTAGCACTCGTTTTTTGGTATTTATCGGAACGGGAAATTAATCGCCATTATGATCGTTATTAGCGGTGCAAGCGTATCGAAAGTAATCGCTCGCGTAACACTCGAACCGGCGGTTTAACGAGCGCGACTCGGGCAAGTCGTAACGAAAGTTCGCAGACGGGTCTATTAAACGGCATTTACGCGATATCGCCCGTCGCGCAATTAAGCGTATACACGCGTTACCCGTCCGTTCGACGACGCTATAATAATTAATAAACGCGAGGCTTAGCCAGAATTCGTAACCGGCTGACTCGTAAATCACGCGGGCCGTTTGTTTTCCGGTCGTTTTCGCCGCGTTCGACGAAAAAAAAAAATAACCGTAGAGTATTTACACTCGGCGGCGGTCTCGGGTGTTGGCGCGTTTACCGAACCGGTGCGCGGCGTTACCGTAGAAACGCATTTCGGACGCTGGACGTGACCAGGGGCGACTCGGGAAAATGTTGTCGTATCGCGGGGGCGTTCCGGTAGAAATTGTTTTCGACGGTTTCGCCCGTAATAATGTTTTATACGGCCGTAAAAATACGTCCCGGTCGTTTATCGCCGACCGTGGAAAACGTGTTTTGTTTCCTACGTCCGCCACCCGAGTTTGTGCGTCTCCGCGAAACGTAAATAATTTCGTTCTTTCCGGACGTTCTTCCGTTCCCCCACATTCGTTTTATAATTCGTTTCGGTCACCCGTTACGGTTAACGTCGATTTTCGATTTTTCGATTTTAATTATAAATAAGGCCGCACAGTTTTGTTTTCCGTTTTCGTGATATTTAAAAAAAAAAAAAAAAAACGTTCGAATTTAAGCGGAGGTCTAGTACCGCGGATGTTGACAAATTACTTTTTCGGAGCCGTTTTTAATCGGATACAGCCCGACGATTAAACGCTCGTTTTCTAATTAATTACCCGCAAACGTGTTTACTACGGCTGGTTGGGCGTCGCCATCGCGAAAACGACGGCGTTTTTAATTCGTCAACCAACAGGGCGTTTTCGTTTGATTATTTTTCAGCGCCGGTAGAAGGTCCGTGTAGAAGGGGACCGCGAACGTTTCGCGTACGGATGCGTAGGGTTCGATACGCGAACACGCGGTGGTGTCTGTTTCGTGAAAGGAGGTAAATTATGGGATATAGGTTTTCCGTATGCGGCGTCCAGGACCGTCCCTTTCCAGCCGCGCACGAGGAAGCGAGGCGACGTTGTTCGACGGTAAGATCCGGATGATGGTCGTTTAATTGGCCGATCAGGCGTCCGCGTTTTATTTCCTACGGACTTTGGTTAGGTTGGCCGGGTTAAGGAGGGTGCGAAACTTGTCCCAGTCCGCACCCTGCCGATCGGACGGGATCGTCGTGTTTGTTTTTTTTGATAAAATAAACGGCCCGTTTTACGACCGTACGGCCGATTTATAATAATAATAAAAAAAAAAAAACGCAGAAAAAGTTAATACACCGGTGGCGGCGCGGTGCGCGATAACATTGTTATGTTGGAAGTAACGACGGGGAGGGATCAACGGGTGAAGGATGGACCCTATGATTGCTAGACGAACGCGGCACGCGACTTACCGCCCGTTCGCGCGGTGACGTTGAAAAAGTCCGGCGGCCCGTTCACGCCGCAACACTCGTGGCCGCGCTGCAGCTCGTCCCAGACGGCGGTGAACTGCCGGTCGGGCCCGTAGTCCCTGGCCAACCGGTCCCGGAGCGCGGGCTGCAGCCGGGCGACCATTTTGTCGTACCGGTACACCCAGTAGACGCCCAGCACGGCGTCGCCGACCAGCAGCCCGAGCAGCAGCAGCCAGTAGACGTTCAGCAGACGTTCGCTGAGCGACCGGGCGCCCAGGAAGCCGACGATCTGCAGCACGGTGCACTGGACGAACAGGGCGGCGTACACGTACAACAGACTGGGATGGCACAGGTCCAGGCCGGGCACCAGGTGCCGCCGTTGGTCGGCCACCACCAGCTGGTAGGCGATCACCACGAAGCACACCACGCACACCATCAGCACGGTGTTGCACGTGTAGATCCAGATACGGTAGTAGCGCATTGCCCGGTGTGCCGGTGAACGGGGGGATACCGTCATCCGAACGGCGAAACACTCGAATACGTCAGCGGCCAATAGGTGGTGGTGCTGGATGAGCATAACGGGCGTCATGGGGGCAACTTCATCCGCTCCGCGCCGCAACGACCGCCGCTGCGAACAAACACTGTTAGGCGCTCGAAATTACGCGTGTTTCCCGCGTCGCGGTTATCGAGACGTCGCTGTTCGAGAACTCGGCCGGTGTTTTCGACGCGTTGTTTTTTATATCGTCGCGACGACGCACTTGGACCGGCCGGTGGACGTTTCTGACGGAAAACCGCTCGGTTAAAATGTCGCGTTGATCAAACGTCGAACCGGCTTCGCGCGAAAACGGACGAATATCTTCCGCGTACGCCGCCGATACGACGGCACGTGCGAATGAACCGAATGTTATCGAACCGAATCGGCCGTACGCGCCAAACCGGTCCGACAAAGGGAGCGGCGCTACGGGAAATAAACGAAACGCCGTTTTTTTCTTAACGGCTATTGCCTCGATACAGGCCCGGCCAAAGGCGCGGCACAAGGTTAAGGGCGATTTTGTTGGTTTTCTCGAGTCTATTCGGTTCTTTTCTTTTTTTTTGACGACGACGGCGACCCACTGCCTCGATGTCCACCGAGGCAACGAGTGTATTGCCGATTAAAACGTTAACACCCTCCCGGTCACGGCGGATACGTATTTCCTAACCGTTCCGGGCGGCCACACGATTTTCGCGTACCGGCCCCGTCGACGACGCCTACCGGATCGTCCGCGTAAAGTCAAATTGGGCCATCGACGACCACTTTACCGCCTCCTGAGCGATCTAACCTCGTTCTCCAGGACTCGCCCGCCGAGAACTCGTCCAATCCGCGGCGCTAGCGTATCGGCTTTTGTTTTCGTACATTTGCCCGGCCGGTCTATATTCGCCGACGTCCGCGGTTCGTAACCGTAACCACGGTCGTCGACACCTTCTGGCGGCGGCCGATAAAAGTTCCGCGTAGGTCGCGATACGAAAACGACCCGTCGGATACTTGACATTCGCGTCACGCGTCCATAATCGTCGGCCAATCGTTCCCGAGAGCGAACACCGTCCGTCGTTAACCGATAATCGTACGGATTTTTCGATATTGTATTACCGTCGTAATATTATTCACGCGCCCCGCGGTGTTCGTCAGTTATTTGGTCGGACTTTATCGTTCGACGATAATCGACGTAATAAATTTTTTTCATTTGGA
Organism: Geopemphigus sp. TES_GeoC_2020; assembly: GCA_025469175.1. Classification (NCBI taxonomy): domain Eukaryota; kingdom Metazoa; phylum Arthropoda; class Insecta; order Hemiptera; family Aphididae; genus Geopemphigus; species Geopemphigus sp. TES_GeoC_2020. The sequence continues at coordinate 14,777 of JAIPRN010002200.1, forward strand.
AAATTTCAGTTTTTTCGAACGCCCGTGTACGAGTAAAATAATCGACGAGAAAAAAGAAACGTACGCCACCGGTCGTTATTTTCGTCGTCCACTAATAAAACCGTTTGGGAACCGATTCGAAAAATTGACAAATACACCTTCGGACGGTATTTTACGTACCGCGCGAGACTGCCGCGGAATTTATTAATCGGCGCTCGTTAATAATCAGTGACGACGCATTAAATTGTCTGTAAAACAATTTAAACGTAAACTCGAGTTTTCGTATAAAAAGGAACGTTTTTATCGATTTTCCGTCGTAAATTTTTTATTTTAATCTCGAAAGTCTCGTCGTACGTTCGCGCTATAATCGCGTACCTAGTGTTTATTTATACAAAAAAAAAAATAACCCGTCGACGAATTTGGCGAACTTTTCGTATTTTTCGAAAGCTCGCGAAATTTCTTTACAGTGTCGGTTTAAAATTACGTCCCGGATTTTAGCGAAATTCGAATCCTGAAGCGACCGTTTGAAATTTTATTAAAAATTCGATTACGACGGTAATTTTGTTTTTTAATAGAAAAATTACGAGCCGAGTAAAACGGCGTTTGCGATAGGTTATCTTTATTGAAACGGGATGGAGAAGAGGGGAGACCGGACGAAGGGCCGAAGAATATTCGTGAACTCTTAACGAAAAAAAAAACCCCCGAAAAAAGAAAAAAATCGCCTCTCACCTCGAGCATTTACGTATACACGGACGTTACAAAAACGAGTATTCGAAATCGGATTTGGCGAAAAGTTATTCGGCGCGCGTAGTGCAGAGATATTTTCGTATTTTACGGAAATGAACGGATTTTCTTTTCCGTCAAAAAGACGATCCCGTTAAATATAGACGACGTACAAACCTATATGTGTACGGTAGATATATAATAAGTAATAATTATTGGACGTTCCGAAATACGTTCTAGCGAAGAGACGTCAATATTACGTTTGCGTTTTCAACACGCGCTACAGCCGGGAATACAGGAGGGGTTGTGTGTTTAGGAATTGTTTAGCGTACGTTCGAAAATTGTTCGTAAAAATGACGGTCCGCGTTGAATCGGCGGATGTAACGTTTCCGGAAGGAAAACCTAACCTCGCGCCCTCGCGTAGGTAGGAAACGGTCGTCGTTACGTCGTCACGCGGTTTTCGCTAATCATTCGTCGCCCGTTTTAAGCGGTCAGCATTCCGCGACCGCGTAATTGTTTCGCCGCCGTCCCGACGGGTAACGTTAATAATTCCGCCGCGGCCCGCCAACGAATGCCACCCGCGTCGGATTTTTCGCCCGGTCCGGAAGAAGAAGACGTTCGATACACGCCGCTTGCGCGCGTTTCGTTTACGGTTATATACGTAGGAAGTATTGTTCGAATAGCGCGGAATTAAACGTTTCGATGTTCGAATATTTGCGTGTTGTACGGCCGAGTAATATTATCGAAACGGTTTCGTTACGGAGTACGTTACGCGGATTCATCGTTTCCGATCAATACCAGACGGGCACCGTATTTTGCTTTCCGTATATTCTTTCGTATCGTTAAAGGTGCGCCGTAATAACAAAACGAAGCCCGTGGAATCGTCGTCCCTTGGCTATCGCTTAATATCCGAAATCGCGGACACCGTTTTCGGAAAATAACGACGGTTTTCCATCATTTACGGGGACGGCGACGAATCGACGTTTGCCATCGATCGCGTTGTCCACCGTTTTCGTCGAACATTTCCGTCCGCGTTATATTTCCGCGCGTGCGTTTATATATTTTTAGTTTGTACCGTTTCGAATACATTTTTCGAGAATTCGTTTTTTTCGACGTCGTTTTCTCTATTTAAAAAGAAAACATATCGATACGAATGTCGAATAAGTAGATACATCTCGAACGAACCGTTAAAAATCCACTTAGCCGCGAATTTATCGATACGATTTAAGTCGCTAGATCGTTGAAATCGTATAAAACGTATTTAATAGTTCGTCATTAGTACGTACGATATGCGTTTGTTTTTTTTGGCGAAAACTTATTTACGTCTAAATAAGTTTAAACGAAATGAGCAGAAAATACCGTTTAAAAATGAACCGTAGAACGATCGATAATCATTATTTCGCGCCGTCGTGTATCTATTATAAGACGGTTTAGGATTATTATTTTTTAAACGTCGTCGTTATACGAAATATATAATTTATACCGTTTCCGTTTTTTTCCCCCGTTCGATTTTTGTTTTATTTCTCGTTTAACGACATTTTCATTCTCTCTTTCTCTGGTTATTCGTTACATTACGACGAAAAAAACAAAACACAAGTCGTTATATTTATTCGAAGTCGTTATCGAACGTTTCGGTCTTTAGATTAATCGCCGGAGCGGGAGAAACTATTGTGTTTGTTCGACGATAATCGGCTCAATAAGTTTGCCCGACGAAATGTTAATAAATGTATTCGCCCGTTAATATAACTCGCGTCGTACATTATATTCGGTGTTTTCGTTCCGTTTTTTGTTACGAAAAAATATATACACAACGAGAGGTTCGCCAGTAATGTCTCTAACCGAGCGAAATAATCGGTAATATAATTAATTCTATTAACGATTTAACGCGTCCGAGCGCCGGTTTTTTTTAGCGAACGAAAACCCGAGCGCGATCGGTTCGATAGGTTAGCCGTTGTTCGTCCGTCCGTTAATTTATTGGACCGGCAAGGGGGGGACGGACGCGTTATGTCAACAACGCCGCCGCTCGTTCCGAATCGGGTTGCCAAAAATGACGACGGCTAACGAACAACGGACACGGTTAATTGATTTCTAATTTAAAACCAATTGTTTTCGTCGCGCGTCCGTACCGTTTGATAAATAAAAGCCCCCCCCACCCCGGTTCCTGTAAGAACGGCGGGAAACTTTATTCCCGGGTAAACACAATAATAACGGCGCGCGGCCACCCTTTTAAATTATTTACGAGTCGTTAAATATTTCCCCCCCCCCCCGATATAAATTACGACCGATAATTTACGTCGGTTTTTTCCTCTGGTCCGTCCGCGCGCGTATATATTTATGTTTTCGCGTCTTTAAACGAACGCGCGCGCGCGCCTATGAATTACGATATTACGCGGCCGGAGGAAAAACGCGCGTAATTTTGTCCACGTTCGCATCGCTTAATAGTTTCGTTCCGTTTGTTGGTAATTAGGCGCTAAATTATTATTATTATTCCCGTCCGTACGTATTTGTTTATTCGGCGTACAGCGCCCGAAAACGGATTAATCGCGTCGATTGTTAATAAACGACGGCGTGACGACTTTCGTTCATCGAACGTGTCAATCACGCGTCACACTCGGTAAAAATTTTCGAAAAAATTTTACAACACGTATATCACTCGTAGTCCGATTTCGATCGAAACCAGCGTTCTATACCATTTTCACGAACGGCGCGAATTCGATCACCGGAGAAACCTAACGGCGGACGTTCCGTCGTGATTGACGTCGTAGA